>SSNS01000361.1:578104-609798 GCA_006937985.1 Aphyosemion australe
ATAATTTATTCTCCACATCCAGACACAATTATCCTATCTTCTGTCTCATGAACAGAAGCTGGGATGTTTATGCCCACAAAGTTTTTCTTTTTTGCTCCAACAACACACTCCTCTGGTTATGACTTTTTATTTCTTGTGCTCCTGATCTATATTTCCTCTCCACCTGCATGGATCCACCTGTCTGTCGGCACATCTGACGCTGGTCAGATGCTGCGTGTTGTCAGTCATTGAGGGAACGTGCACGGTGTCGGATAACTCGTCTTTTTTCTCTCTCTCCTCTTGCCTGGGCTGACGGGAGCTGACGGAGCTGTACGCGCGGCGCACATCATCTCCAAAGGCGCATTTGGAGATGATGTGCGCCGCGCGTACAGCTCCGTCAGGCGCATTTGGAGAGGATTTGGAGAGGATGCATCCTAATGCGCAAATTGTGTCCCCTCTTGTAGCGTGTGTTCTGCCTATCGGGAGGGGCGGGTCAGCGGCGCTGGGGGGGAATGTGTTTACTTGGAGACGGACATATTTTTGCAGAAATCTCGGAGATTTCCACTAATAAATGAGCGGTAATAGTACCGGTACTCATCCTACCCTGGAAAAAAGTCCCAGTGCGCTGAGAAGTAAAAATAAGAATCAGACTAATATTAATATCCTGACCAGCACTGACTCTGATGGAGACACGCTACACAAGCAGCCTAAAAATGTTCCTATGACATACGTAAGACCCCGGTTTGCTTTGAAAGCACCCACAACCCTTACCCCACATGTATTTAGTAATAATTTCTTACCTGTCCAGCAACAATGATGCCAACTGCGGGTCTTTTGTCTCAGCATTTTCCACTTCTGCTGGCCGGACCGATGATAATCCTCGTTCTTTGTCTTCGGCGACCAGACTCGAGTTTTGCCCTTTTTGTCGCGCTGGAATAAACTCTTGGGTTCTTTGTCTTGTTTGGGGTCTGGGCTGGAGTTTCGCTGGTGCTTGAAGCAGCTCTCTTCTTGTTTTTGGCTGAATCAGCTACCGAAACCACCTCTCGCTCTACCGCTAAGCTACAGCTAGCAAACAAACGCTGCGGGCGCGTGAGCGCGCATGACGTCATCACGCATTACGCTGCCTCTGGAGGACACTGGGGAAGCCCTCTTGCTCGACCCGAGCACAATCTTTTCTGTGAGTTTACAGGCCTACAGAGGCAATCACAGTGAAAATGCCAAGGCTCATTCTACAGGACCAGGGCATTGCAGGAGAATGTATGAGGAATAAATTTAAAATTTCTATACTTGTATTAGCTGTTAAACTTCCATAATGTCCCTTTAAAGAAAGATGTGAAAATCTCATAGATGGACTAAATGACAAAAGAACCTGGTTAATATGTGGAGATTTCAATATTGATTTACTTAACCAAGGAAACCACAAAACGACTACAGATTTTATAGACGCAATGTCCAGTAGAAGTTTGTATCCTGTGATTACTCAGCCAACCAGAGTCACCAGTACCTGTGCTACACTAATTGACAATATTTATACAAATGAAATAGATAAAGCAGTTAAACGTGGTCTCTTAATATGTGATATAAGTGATCATCTACCAATATTCATAATACATCAAAGCCAAACAAAAAAAACAAAGGAACCAGAACAGATAAAGCATATTAGAAAAAGGTCAGAGGAAGCAATAATAACATTTTGTAATGACCTGTTAAAGGAAAACTGGAGTGGGGTTTATGTTAAGGATGTGAATATAGCATATGATACGTTGTTACAAATATATACATCCTTATATGATAAGAACTGCCCTATACAGATATGTAGAAAAAAGAAAAACATTAATGTACAACCTTGGTTAACTAAAGGACTGCTAAAATCCTGTAGGAGGAAAAATAAGTTATATAGAGATTTTGTTAGATTTTGATCCAAAACCACAGAAATTAAGTACAAAACATATAAAAATAAATTGACAACATTAATAAGGCAAGCAAAAAAAGATTATTATAACTTTAGGGTGAAGGAAAGCATGGGTGATATGAAAAAAACATGGAAAATTTTGAATAGTGCTGTAAGACCTAGGTCTCAGCACGCCAATTATGCAGATTACTTTATTATAGGAGATAAGCTCTTGAGGGATAAATGTGAGGTGGTGAATGAATTTAATTCTTTTTTTGTAAACATAGGGCCAAATTTGGCCAAATCTATGGAAACAAAAACAAGTAAAGGCGGAAAAACACAAGGAGGGAGTAAAATTTTAAAGTCTATGTTTTTAGGGGATGTAAGTGAAAATGAAATCTTGACGATAGTAAAGAAAAGTAAAAATAAAACATCCATTGACTGTGATGGGATTGATATGATGATTGTAAAGAAAACAATTGATTATGTATATTTATAATTTGTCTGTTCAGAGTGGTACATTTCCAGAAAAAATGAAAACTGCTAAAGTAATACCGATATTTAAAAATGGTGATAGACATAGTTTTGATAATTACAGACCAATCTCAGTGCTTCCCCAGTTTTCTAAGGTGTTTGAAAAATGGTTTGTTCAAAAACTAGACAGCTTTATTGAGAATAATAATTTGTTGAGTGAGAATCAGTATGGATTCCGATCAAATAAATCTACATCCATGGCACTACTAGAATTAAATGAGGAACTTACAACAGCAATAGAAAGGAATCAGTACACAGCAGGTCTCTTTATTGATTTAAAAAAAGCATTTGACACCATAGACCATAGTTTGTTACTCTCTAAGTTGAAGGATTATGGGATAAGAGGGATAGCTCATGATTGGTTAAGCAGTTATTTGACTAAAAGAAATCAATTTGTACAGTTAGATCATGAGATTTCAGACTCTCAACTGATTACATACGGAGTCCCACAGGGTTCAGTGTTGGGTCCTAAGCTTTTTAATTTGTATATTAATGATATTTGTGATGCCTCTAAAATATTACAGTTCATATTGTTTGCTGATGATACAAATATATTTTGTTCTGGAAATGATTTAAAAATCATTTTGGAAAAAATGGGATGTGAGATGTCTAAACTTAAAAAGTGGTTCAATGACAACAAGTTATTTATAAATTGGAATAAAACAAAATTCATGATTTTTGGCAACAGAAAGACTGATGATTCTATTACATTGTCCATAGATGGTACTTTAGATGAAAGAGTGAATGAAGTAAGATTTTTAGGAGTTGTTTTGGATCATAAACTTAATTGGAAATCTCACATAAAATATATAAAACAAAAACTCTGCAAAAGTATTGGACTTTTAAATAAGGTAAAAAGTGTTTTAGAAACATCAACACTTCATATATTATATTATTCACTAATTGTTCCATATTTGACTTATTGTATAGAGGTTTGGGGCAATACATATAAAACAAATACTAATCCTTTGTTTTTGTTACAGAAGAAAGCTGTGAGAATTATACATAAAGAAGGTGAGAGAGAACATACTAACAGATTGTTTATTCAATCAAAACTTATGAAATTCAGGGATTTGGTCAATTTAAAAACTCTACTAATTATGTTAAAGGCAAAAAAGATATTACTTCCAATGAACTTACAGAAGTTTTTTGTTTTGATTCCAAGTGATGGAAAACATAGAAAGAAGTCTGAGTTTAAGAGAATATTTGTACGAACAACATTAAAACAAATGTGTATTTCAGTATATGGAGTAAAATTATGGAATAACTTGGATGAAGACTTGAAAAAATGTTCAACTACTGATCAATTTAAGAAAGTTTATAAAGACAAAACGATAAAATCCTATTATTTGATAAGTTAATGACGGTGGATATTGATATGATTTAATTGTGATATTGGGTGCACAGAAAAGAAAGATGTATGCTTGGTTGTATTTAAGGCCATTTTGTAAATTGTTCTGTACTCAGTAGAAGGGGTAGGTTATATAAGATTTTTCTTCTTCCTCCCCTTTTTTCACTTGGAAGAATTGTGTTGATTATTGTATTGAGAACTAGTGATGAATGACATTTGCCAAGTGGAAATAAACTGTCAAACTGTCAAACTGTCCACCTCCATGGATCCACCTGTCTGTCAGCACATCTGACGCTGGTCAGATGCTGCGTGTTGTCAGTCATTGAGGGAACGTGCATGGTGTCGGATAACTCGTCTTTTTTCTCTCTCTCCTCTTGCCTGGACTGACGGGAGCTGACGGAGCTGTACGTGCGGCGCACATCCTCTCCAAATGCGCCTTTGCATCCTTTAAGCTTTGCGCAAATTGTGTCCCCTCTTGTAGCGTGTGTTCTGCCTATCGGGAGGTTCGGGTCAGCGGCGCTGGGGGGGAATGTGTTTACTTGGAGACGGACATATTTTTGCAGAAATCTCTGAGATTTCCACTAATTGAGTACCGGTACTCATCCTACCCTGAAAAAAGTCCCAGTGCGCTGAGAAGTAAAAATAAAAATAAGACTATTATCCTGACCAGCACTGACTCTACACGCTACACAGGCAGCCTAAAATGTTCCTACTATGACATACGTAAGCCCCCGGTTTGCTTTGAAACCACCCACACCTGTCCAGCAACAATGATGCCAACTGCGGGTCTTTTGTCTCAGCATTTTCCACTTCTCAAATGCCGGCCGGACCGATGTTTATCCTCGTTCTTTGTCTTCGGCGACCAGCATGGCCGGATTATCCAATGGGCATTATGGGCACTGGCCCAGGGGCCCACGCCCACTAGGGGCCCATCGGAGCAGCCCAAGAAAGGGGAATAAGAGAGGTCTAACAGAAAAACACCAGGGAGACATTTATTATACTGTAACTGACTCAGCTACCGGGCACAACACACACACCGCTAAGATAATAAATTAAAAGACTTTATTTATGGAGTTACTCCACCCTTTTTTCCAAGTCTGTGCGCCTCTCTTGCGCTCGCTCCAGCGTCTCCTCAGGTACGGAGAGCTCCGATTGTTCATGCGCTCCAGATGCTTCTGGCTGACCTGCGCACAGCCCCAGTAACATTCTTAAAGTCACAAAGGAAAATCATTAACACGCCTGACGCGCTCTGCCTCAGCAGAGCTCAGAATCCATCCATCCATCCATTTTCTGTAACCGCTTATCCGAGCAGGGTCGCGGGGGGCTGGTGCCTATCTCCAGCAGTCAACGGGCAAACAGGCGGGGTACACCCTGGACAGGATGCCAGTCCATCGCAGGATATTTAGAATTTAGGATAGCTCAGAATATTTTACTCAAATGTCAGAAACGCACATTACAACGCATTTTAACCAGGAATCAATTAGTGGGTTTTCTTCGTGGTTCTGATTACGGGGGAGCCTGAAAAAAGGTCCAGTTTCAATATAACATTATTTATATGGACTCTAGCACACCAGGACTTCTTTAGAGCAGAGAGGACAGAGACGCTGATTGTCGCGTTCCAGGCTGCTTTCTGCGCGCACCGCGAGCACAAAGTCACGCCACCAAAAGAAAACAACACGAGATCGTTCATGTCCTCTCATAAATATTCTGGTACTTTCTCTTTTATTAATGCTTGACGCGCTCTGCCTCAGCGGAGTTCATCTGTGCCCGGGTGACATCACCTCACTGCTGCGGGCGCGCAAGTGCACATTTCGCTCTTTTTGCGGTGCAGATCCCTGAACTGCTGTGCTGCGGTTATTTTACCTCTCTGCCTTGGCTGCGGCACTCACTTTCAGCAGCTTAGGTCATAGCGCATGAAGTGGAAAAACTCAAAAAGCCTGGAAGCGTTTTTTCTGGAGGATTTAGAGGAGATGCAGAAAGATCAGAGAAAGACAGGAGAACAGTCAAATTAAAACCAAGAAACCAAAACAAAGTGCTTGAAAATGAAAAGGCATAAAGCAACAATCTATAAGCATTATTTACATATTTGAAACAATTCAGATGACCTTCAAAGCTCAGTCCCACTCCCAGGGCCGGTTCAAGGCATTTGGGGGCTCAAGGCAAAATGGACTTGTGGGCCCCCCTCCAAAACATTGAGTTTGTGCGCTCCCAAAATTCCAAATTGTGAACTTTTGTGGTTTATCTCTTTTGAAATAAATATTACTTTTATAGCATTACCCCAAACCTCCACACCATGAGTTATATAAGGTAACATTAAAGATGAATACAGCAGGAACGGAGCCTTATCAAGCACGTAAAACATGTTTTACCAAATGCTGCAATCGTCTTTTCCAGTTTTTATCTAACTTTATTTTGGATTTCCAGCAGATTTTACGGGCCTGTATCAGTCCAAGAAACTTGATTTCTACAATAAACATAGTAATATCAAATAATAATAATAATAATTATTATTATTATTATTAGTAGTAGTAGTAGTATTCATATTATTGTAAATGTATTTATTTATTATGTAGAAGGAAAGCGTTTTCACATGACATTTACTTCCCATTTAGTATCTAATGCTTTAAAGATATTGGCCAGACTCAGCATGAAAATAGTAAAATATCAGTTTAACTACACTTTAGCATGTATAAAAAAATAAACCGGGTTCAGTTTTTGATTTTGTTCAGCAGTTTTGTCATAAATCATTATAGAAAATCAAAATTCTCTCCTCTAAACACTGAAAAGCGCTGGTTCTGCACACGTCACTCAAATACGTGTAAGAAGGCACTGCTCCTGCTGCTTACTAGGAGATTAGTTGTGTTTTGCTCTACTTTTTGCTCTCAATGCTTACGGATAATCACGTTTACAGCTGCAGCAAAAAGTCTGAGCCACATGTCAGAGTCCTACACGCATTTTTCTAAGTTTTTCTGAGTTGTAAGCAGAACGCTAGCTTCTGTCAGATCTGCAGTGACCATTACAACACAGCTGGTGCACAGACTGCAGGGGCTGGTCAGGGCTGCTCACTCAGAGGTTTGATCTAAAAATATAATCTACATATTCCAACTATAAATCCATCTAGAACCGCTACCGGTCCTTCTGGAACCACTACCGGCCCTTCTGGACTCCAAGTCCCATTAGCATGATAGCACCCGCATGGCTAAACGTGTTAGCTCCGGTAAGGAAAAAATAAGTCATTTGGGAACACTACGACACACACGGGTTGAATCTAAAAAAGCAGATCCTTCTGAGACTGGCAGAACCTTCGTGCCATCCTGGATTACAGCCAAAACAACAACGGGGGTGGGGTGGGGGGGGGGGGGGAGTAAAGAGAAGGGGGGGCCTTTCGGCACTTTGTGCCCAGGGGCCCTTGCAATCATAATCCGGCCCTGGCGACCAGACTCGAGTTTTGCCCTTTTTGTCGCGCTGGAATAAACTCTTGGTTTCTTTGTCTTGTTTGGGGTCTGGGCTGGAGTTTCGCTGGTGCTTGAAGCAGCTCTCTTATTGTTTTTGGCTGAATCAGCTACCAAAACCACCTCTCGCTCTACCGCTAAGCTACAACTAGCAAACCAACGCTGCGGGCGCGTGAGCGCGCATGACGTCATCACGCATTACGCTGCCTCTGGAGGACACTGGGGAAGCCTGCTTGCTCGACCAGAACTTAAAGTTAAAGTCCCAAGTATTCATCACACACTGGTGAAATTACATCTCCGCATGGTGGGGAGCGGTGAGCTGCAGCTGTGGCCGCGCTCGGGAACTATTTGGTGGTGTAACCCCCCAATCCAACCCCTTAGTGCTGAGTTTACAGTTTACAGTGAGTTTACAGGCCTACAGAGGTAATCACAGTAAAAATGCCAGGGCTCATTCTACAGGACCAGGGCATTGCAGGAGAATGTATGAGGAAGACATTTAAAATTTCTATATGTATTAGCTGTTTAACTTCCACATAGTCTCTTTAAAGCAAAAAAAAAATTTTTGTGCAAAGATAGCTTGGTGCAAATATACAAAACTGTTGCACAATTCATGAACAGGAATAGTGGTTTGAGTCAGACCCTGGCAGGTGGGTGACTTAGTTTTTTAGTAATGTATTTTCACAGCCATAAATGTTAAGCAACAATCTTAACCCATCAAATGCTAAATTAAGGGTCCTTCTGAACAGAACTGCACTTGAAGAAATATTTTCCAACTAGTTCTGGAAGGCACACTTTCTGGAAGAACTCTTGGGCTTTCTTCAGACACAACATGGGTGCAGCTCTCAGCAACTCCAGCCATACAGGTGCAGTGGGCAGATTCAACCTTGCCAGTGACCATCACAATGACCCATGGAAGCAACGCTGGTTCATTCAGCCTTTGGGAGTGCAGTACCTGCAAAAGAAAAAACACATTACTGTCATGACATGCATAAGGCCAGGGCAACACACATTTATGCTATGTTTTAAAAAATCTAATATTTGCTAATATAACAATGGACCTGTTCAGAAAATTGGCATTTATACTGGGATAAATACTGGACTGATGTAATGTAAGAATCACTTTCAATAGAGATTAAGCATCAAGTTCTGTTTAAATTTCAGCTGTAAGTGAGTTATGAACATATAACATGGTCAGGAGTTTCTGCAGTTCATTAATAAGTGTATTAAACTAAAATCAGATTTATGTTTTTATTATCACAGAACACAAAGCAGCTACAAAGTGAGCAAATAGCAATTCTTGTCAGAGTGAGTGGGATTCTCAAAGTTATTAGAATTTTGACTGATTTTTACTCAGTAGTCAAAGTGACTTACCTTTGCACGAATGATCACGTATTCACAATGTGGAGGCTTAAAAATGCACACAACCCTTGGTGAACTGAATGTGCGCCTCCAAAGACTTGTAATTCCTAAACTGGTTTGCGGTGTATGCACTGATTCCACAGACAAGATATGAAAATATTTATGGGAAGAACAAAGGGGTAGATTCTCTGGGTCTCTTCTCCATTGCCGTACTTCATACTGGTCCACGTTTCCAAGACACTCGTTCTTCTCTAAGTATCTATTTTTGGCATCCAGGTGCAATTTGTCTCGATATATTCCTTTGTCTTTGGAGCTGCTTTTAAGCACGTTACCTTCTTCTCTGTTTTGTTTTGTGGACAACAAAGATCGCGCAGCAAACCCACAATGCATTGCGCGATGACGTCGGTTCCAAAGCCCTATTGGGTTTAAGTCAGGGGATCGTGAAGGCCATTCAATTGTTTCAATTCCTTCATCCTCCAGGTACTGCCTGCATAATCTTGCCACATGAGGCCGGGCATTGTCGTGCATTAGGAGAAAACCAGGACCTACTGCATCAGCGTAGGGTCTGACAAAGGGTTCAAGGATTTCATCTGGATACCTTATGGCAGTCAGAGCACCATTTCCTAGGCAGTAGAGGTCTGTGCGTCCCTCCATGGATATGCCTCCCCAGACCATCACTGACCCACCACCAAACCTGTCATGTTGAACAACGTTGCAGGCAGCATAACGTTCTCCTTGTCTTATCCAGACTCTTTCACGTCTATCACAGGTGCTCAGGGTGAACCTGCTCTCGTCTGTAAAAAGTACAGGGCCCCAGTGGCGGACTTGCCAATTCTGGTGTTCTTGAGCAAATGCCAGTCGAGCTCTACGGTGCTGGGCAGTGAGCACAGGGCCCACTACAGGACGTCGGGCCCTCAGGCCATCTTCATGAAGTCTGTTCCTGATTGTTTGGGTAGAGACATTCACACCAGTGGCCCTCTGGAGGTCATTCTGTAGGGCACGAGCAGTGCTCAGCCTGTTCCACCTTGCACACAGGAGCAGGTATCGGTCCTGCTGATGGGTTGTGGACCTTCTACGGCCCTGTCCAGCTCTCCGAGAATAACCGCCAGTCTCCTGAAATCTCCTCCATCTTCTGGAGATTGTGCTGGGAGACACATTAAACCTTCTTGCTGCAGCACGTGTGGATGTGCCATCCTGGAGAAGTTGGGTTCTTCTGTAGGGTTAAGGAATCGCCTCATGCTGCCAGTAGAGATAATTACTCAAGCCAAAACTAGCACGAGTGGAAAACCAGCCAAAAAAGATCAAGAGGGAGAAACTTGAAATGACCTCCACATGTTAAACCAGTCCTGTTTTGAGGGTTTTGTAATTGTTGCCACTTTAGTGCACCTGTCGTTAAGTCCATGAACACCAATACAGCTGAAAGTGATTAACAATGCCCTCAGCTGCTTAATCAACCAGAAAATTATCAGACAGGTTTAATTGATTTCATGCCAGGCCCAATAAAAAGAGTTCCTTTAATTTTTGTGAGCAGTGTATACTCCAGTAAACCTCCAGTTTTTACTTGGTGGGATTACCTTCTTATTTACCAGAGTTAAGGAAACAGGAGCATGATCGCTAACAACTATAGGATGAATCTCGGTGTCTGAAATATCAGCCAACAACCAGCTGCTGACTAGAAAATAATCCAGACGGGAGTGAGAGTGATGGACATGAGAAAAAAAGGTATACTCTCTACAGTTGGGATGAAGAGATCGCCATGCATCGCTAAGTCCATAATCAATCATATACTGTTTAACTATGTTAGTGGACTGCCAATTGCGCTGAGTCCCAGCTGTACTGAGTCTGTCAATATGACAAAGCCCAAAATTGAAATCCCCTGCAAGGAGAAGTGGACAGTCCAAGTGTTGAGAGAGTACAGAAAAAAACTATGAAAGAATGAGGGGTCATCAATATTTGGACCATATATGCTAACAATACATAAGTTTTGGTTCTGTATAGATAATTTTAATATTATAAATCTACCCTCTGGATCTGTAACTGTGTCCAATACTGTGAAATTGACATTTTTGTGTTATAAAATAGCTACTCCTCTTTGCCTAGAGTTAAAGCAGGCAGAGAACACGCTGGGAAACTCAGATATTTTAGGTTCATCTGCAGCTGTGGCAGGTCTATGGATCTCTTGTAGTAAGATAACGTCTGCCTGCAGTCTTTTAAGCTGGTCAAAAATCTTTAACCTCTTCTCTCTGGAGCCAGCTCCATGTACATTGCATGATATAAACCTTAGTGCACTCATAGATGTGTGTGTGTGAGTGGCTAGTACATGCCACCCTCATGTGAATGAGATAAAATGATAGATAACTACTGAACATGTTAATGAAATACATTAAATTCTACTGATCATAGTTTAACTGTGGATATTTAGATATGTTATTTTGACTAAGGTGAGTGATATTAATACAAACCTTAAATGTTACTGAAGTGCAGGTCAATTGTTTCTATAAAATATGAATTAACTATAAATCAGATGGGAAAGAGGGAGCTAGACAACAATTTATTACATATTATTGAGCCTTTTATAATAAGAGTCTGATATTCCAGCCTCATAATTTAGTTGTTTTATTTCATATTTTAGCAGCAGACCACAGTCTCATTTCACTTGGAACATTATCAAATAGAGTATTTGATAGAATATTAAAATACTAAAATATTTGATAGCTGCGGCCCAATTTCAGACCTTTAACAGAACAGAAAAACAAACCATGCAAGCAAGAAGAAACAAAAACACAACCTGCACCAATCCAAGGTACATCTGCGTAGGGAAAAGTTTACAAGTACAACATGGCAGTGTTGTGCCTGAACATTACATATGTTTGTAATTATCCAATAAGAGCTATGTGTTTCAATACCTTACAATGAGTAAATGGGTACAAAATTTAAGAAAACGTGCCTCAGAGAGCCAAGAAACTCACTTAAAATTGGTGAAAACGCTCCAGCTTCCGGGGGCTTCGCCCCCTGGGCCCCCACAGGGGTGTTGCCCCTTGACCCTCCTCCTAACTATACACCATATTGTATTACATTGCTCATAGACTCAAAACAAAACAAAAGGAATCAAAGAGGCTGCAGGGCGGGACATAAGCTCCAGGAAAGGAAACGGCGGTATAAACTATATTTACCCTCTGTGATTATGGGAAATGTCCGTTCCCTCCCCAACAAAATTGATGAACTCACATCGCTGATAAAATTGCAACGGACCTACAGAGAATGTAGCTTGATGTTTTTTACAGAGACCTGGACTAACGAGCTCATAGCAGACTGAGATTTCCCTGGAAGGATTTAAACTGCTGCAGAAAGACTGGAAACTGACTGAACTAGTTTCCTTAAATGAATTCAAAAGCATGCTGAAAGCATCAGAGACCATATCAGTAATTTGTAATTGTTTTTAATGACCTATGATATTTTATCACTGTTTTTACGTAGTAACTGTGTGAAATTTTGCTGCCTCTTGGCCAGGACACCCTTGTAAAAGAGGTTTTTAATCTCAATGGGATTTTTATCTCCTGGTTAAATAAAGGTTAAAAAAAAAACTCTTGCAGGCTGACAGGAGCGCGGAGCAGAGCGATAAGAAGAAAGGCGGGGATCTGGCTGTGTTTATTAATGAGAGCTGGTGCAACCCGGCACGTGTGACCATTAAACAACAACTCTACACTAAAGACATTGAGTTGGCCTTATTATATCCCAAGAGAGTTTTCACACGTTATAGTGTTTAATGTGTACATCCCTACCTCGGCCGATGCGGCCGCTGCATGTGAGCTGCTCCAAAGTTCAGTGGAGCAGCTGCAGACCACCCATCCAGACATGCTCCTGCTCATCAGTGGGGACTTTAATCACGCCTCACTCTCCACCACTTTTAACCAATATGTGAAGAGCCACACCAGAGACAATAAGACAATTGACCTGCTGTATGCTAATGTAAAAGAGGCATACACTTCCTCCCCCCGCTCAGTCGTTCTGATCATAATTTCATACATTTGACGCCAGAATACACACCCAGGGTGAGAAGACAAACTCCACAGAAGAAGTCAGTGAAAGTGTGGTCTGAGGAAGCTACTGAGAGTCTAAAGGATTGCTTCCAGTCCATAGACTGGGAGACACTCTGCAGCATTCATGGAGATGAACTTAAAAGCCTGACCCACTGTGTCACTGACTATGTGAACTTCTGCTTGGAGAACACTGTCCCAACATGGAGAGTGAGGTGTGTCTCGAATAATAAGCCCTGGCTGACCCCTGAGCTCATATCCCTTCTGAACATTAAGAAGAAAGCTTTTATCGCTGGTGACAAGGAGGAGCAGAGAAGAGTCCAGAAGGAGCTCAAATGCAAGATCAGACAGGCTAAGGACAGCTACAGGAAGAAGCTGGAGGAACAGCTGGTGCAGAACAATGCTCGTGGTGTATGGAGAGGCCTCAGGAACAGCACCGTACACAGTGGGAGGAGTGGTGCTGGTGGGACAGTCGATGGGGACCAGAACTGGACAAATGAGCTTAATCTGTTCTTCAACAGATTCAACACCACACCCCCCCCCCCCCCCCCCCCCCCTTCCCCTTACCCCCTTATCTCCAACAGGTAACACCAATCCCCCCAACCATCTCCAGTCAATCAGCCAATCTCCCCATACCCCCAAAATTCACATCACATTTTCAGTAAGTTCTATTAGTGCCATATAGGTAGGGTGTTTTTTCTAAATCCATATTGATGCTGATAAATGATATTTGTTTTCAGATGTTTTAACAATCGTCTAACTTTTCCCAAACTTTTGAGAAACATGGTAAAATAGATATAGGACAGTAATTTGTAAACATGCTTGGATCACCATGTATATATATGTGTCAATGGTTTATGTATTGGGGTCAGCACATTCTTCACCAAAGAAGCACCGAGTCTATCATGTCCAAAAGCAGAATTTTTTTATTGTAAGATAATATCATAAACGTCTTTAACATCATTTACAGGCCATTAAAAGGATCAAAATAATCTATAGATGGAAACTGATTCCTGGTGTAGGCTATTGGATTGACTGCTGTATTTTTGTTCAGTGCTTTGAGTTGCCTTCGGTTAGGAAATGCGCTGTATAAATAAAACTGCCTTGCCTTCTTTTCAGCAAAAGTGGCAGTTATTTTTGAAAAGACAGGATTAATGTCCCCAAAAATATAACTTCTTTTGTCCTTTTTATTTCTTATTCAAAATTGTATTCATACTTTAAACAAATTGATTAATATCTATGTCAGGTTTGTAGTTGCCTACAGTAACATTTTTTCATCATCAACATAATTTCAATAAAAATGAATTCAACATCACACTCATTTCTGTCATGTTAGCGCCACCTTCTGGTATAATTGGGTATTGCATCTTGAGGTGTGCATGCTTTCAATGGATGTTCAGTTGAGGCACAGACTGAAAATTCAAGCTGAAAAACAAACTAATGTCAAAATAAAATGTGAATGATGCCAAAGATGGAAATTATGGACTTCAGTTGCTCTTAAAGGAGTACACGCAGGCTTGTGTATTTATTTGAGTAATATTATAATGTAATTATCTTTAAATGTGATAATTGACAAATTGTTAAACTGCTTATTTGATGAAGGGAAATAATTGATTGTTTTGGAATTGACCTTTCGCCGAGCCCCGCCCCCCTTAGTTACTGTTGCTAACTCCGACAATAAGTGGATCAAATACTGCAGCTCCGCAGATTTCCGCGATGGAAAGAAGTAGACAGTTGCGTGTCAGCGACATTTTTTGGAGCAATTCCTCCTCAATATCCAGATTGAGGCAAAAGGGTTACAGTATGCAGTGGAGGGATACATTAGTGTCGGCTCCGCTGAGCGAAGCGTAGCAGGGAACAAGGAGTTGGGAGTTTGGGAGAAGGTCCGGCGTCCGAGGACGCGTGGATCCGAGGAGCGGTGGCGGCGATGCGGTGTCCCTGTGAGCTGTCAGATGATCTGAGCTGCAGGCAGCTCTAACGGAGAAAAGCTCCCGGCGCTCTGCATCGCTATCATCTCAGCTGAGTCTGTTTATAAAATGTAGCTTTTTACGCCCGTGTTTACTTTCATTTTTAGTTCCCGGCCAGAGCTCGGCATTAATTCATCACGTGATCATGACACCACCCGCTGTTGCGCCAAGGCTTAATGTGCGTTTATAAGACACACGGTTGAGGTAATATTACGCTGATTTACCGGCACGGTGTGTCTTCTCTAAAAGGGTCTTGGATAGTCTGGGAGGCGGACCTTCGCCCAGCCGCGGGCGGGGGGAGCACTCATGCTGTTGCTGGTTGAGCTCGATGAGGAGCTTCTGAAGGGAAATGAAGGAGACATGACTACTATCGAGGTTAATGCTTAGTAGTAAATTAGGCTTAGCTTCATCATTTTGTTTGGAGTTGGATAGTAACGGTTGCTATGATGTGTGATTGGACAACAGCCGTTCTGGGGGCGGGGCCGGCGAAAGGCTAATTGCAGTCATTTTCCAACTGCTCATATTACTACTTATAACAAACTAAGAAGCAAAATCTTTTCACACATAGCCCCAAGATTTTGTTTTCCCCAGCTGCCACATACTCTAACCCAGGGGTTCCCAAGATTGCAGGGGGTCCCCAAAATTTTGTCTTTGCTGAGGTTGTGAGGTTAGCAAGATTTTATTTGTAAAAATTTCATTTATAAAATCCCAATAACACACCCTACAGTATAATCAGAACTCCATATAAAAGTTATAACTCTGTATGTCTGTAGAAAGTTTGTAAATTATCACATTTAATGTGTTTATGCGTGTAGGAGTTGGGTTTGGGTCCTGGCTTATCTTGGACACGAGAAAGGGGGTCCTCAAAGAAAACATTTTGGGAACCCCTGCCCTAACCCACCTAATTTTTCACCTTGAGGGTATATTAAGAATAAAACAGTATTCAACAGGGGAAACAAGTTTTTATTGTAAATGAATTAAAACACACATTTATACAGATAGAAGTTACTACTGCAAATATTTGTGTGGGTCTTTATTACATCTTATTACTTCTGGCACAGTCAAAATGTTCCCAACAACCATAACCTTCAACAAAATGAAACTTCAACAGGTAGCATGTCTGGATATGAGGTCTTTCAGATGAGCAACCAGTGATGTAACCTCAGTCTTTGCATGCATATTGCCACAAGATTGGACAGATTGTTGGGTAACTTCCCCACTACATTTAATTTAATTTAATTTATTTGTTTTTAAAGCACCTTCCACAACCTTAGCAGAAGCCCAAGATGCTGAACAAATACAGTAGGTAGCATTAATAAAAAAATTAAATTTAAAAACCAATGAAAAGAGCATAAGAACATGAAAAACAATGAAAATCAAGGCAATGTTGCAATCCCCAATGCTGAAAAGGCCTGAACATGATAATGGGTCTTCAGGCAGGAATTAAAGACCTGGGGCCTCATTTATCAAACGTTCGTAGAAACGTTGCTATATTCCCTCCTACGGATGAAATTTAGAATGTGTGTACGAACAGTCAATGAATGATTTATGAAACATGCTGTGGCCTCTTGTACGCATGTTCCTCCGCAATCGTCTGATGATAAATCCCACCTGTGCGCATATAGGAGCTTGTGCCCGTGTATCGTCATTTACATACAGAAACGCCCTGAATTAACCATATTTGGTCACACTACGTCCTCATGTCGGAAGGGATTCCCTGGGTTCTTCCCAGAAAAAAAAAGACAAACTTTATTGACAGCGAGATCGAAGCACTGGACACTTGACAGCGCGTGCATGATCGGGGAGCAGAGGAGGTTCTGGAGGGTTGTTTTATTTGTAAAATAGAATATGGACTGGAATCGGATCAGTGTGCTGCGCTCACGGAAGAGCCGTTCCCTCCGGAGTGCTCTCTGCTCTGCTAAATCCTCCAATAATAATAATAAGGTTAAGAAACAATCTTTTATATAGCGCATCTCACAAAAAATCACAATGCGCTTCACAAGGACAAAATAATTTAATTAAATTACAACATAATAAATAAATAAATAAATGCAAAATGATTTAAAACATCATAAACATGGTAAGAGTAAAAATTGTGATTACAAAATAACACGAAATCAGCCGTTCTACAATGTCAGATTCCCGTGGGTCACAGGTGTTTTAGCACCAATAATGTGACACAGCTGTTTATCCACTGAAATATTTATTTATTGGGTAAAATAATTAGTGGATGAGGAACACGCGTGGGTCACTGAGACCTTCAGAATTGCTGTTCCCTCATTCTGCCACTAGATGGCTAGCTCAAACGAAGGCCACAGCGATGGTCGAAACGTCAGCAGAGTAAGGTAATAAGATCTCCTATCTGTGTTTTAAAAAGAACCAAAGTTAAAGGAAACTAGTTATCTATATTTTTACAGTATGACCAGATGTTCCTGTGTGGGATTCATGGTTTAATGTCTGACTGATCTCATTTCTCCTCAAGGTGACGTTGAACAGCTACAGCTTTGAGAACGTGGCCTTCCATGTGCTGCACCAGCGCTTCCCTCTCTACAGCTGCCGCCTGCTGTCGGACTGGTTCGACCACAGCACACACTTGTACAGGTTCAGCTTTCTCTTTATCAGCAGTTTATTAGAATCATTCTCCTTTTAAGGGCATGCCTGTAATCTTCTGTGTATACAATAAAATATTCTAAACATCTGCTTTTTACCTTGAACTGATGCCTGATGTTTGGTACTGTCCATGGTGCTGTAGGTGGAAAATGGTGGATCACTACTTGAGCCGCGTGCATGGCACCATGCAGCTTCTGCAGCAGCACGACATCATCGGCAGAACCAGTGAGCTTGCCAGACTGTTTGGGATTCAGTTCCTCCATGTTTTGACCCGGGGCTCACAGGTGCTTTAAGGCTTCATTAATTCCAGTTCCATTCTCAGCTTAGTCCAAACCCAGATCAGTGGAACTTAGGCGGTCAGTTGTCTGTTCAGGCGTTATTCCTTCTCAATGTCCTCTTTTTGGGCTGCATGGTGGGGTGGTAGGGTTAGGGTTAGCATTGTTGTGTTGAATCTGCAGCCTTTGTTCATGGAGTTAGCATGTTCCACCCCATGTGTCTGTGGAGTTAGCATGTTCTCCCAATGTGTCTGTGGAGTTAGCATGTTCTCCCCATGTGTCTGTGGAGTTAGCATGTTCTCCCCATGTGTCTGTGGATTTAGCATGTTCTCCCCTTGTGTCTGTGGAGTTAGCATGTTCTCCCCATGTGTCTGTGGAGTTAGCATGTTCTCCCCATGTGTCTGTGGAGTTAGCATGTTCTCTCCATGTGTGTGTGGAGTTAGCATGTTCTCCCCATGTGTCTGTGGAGTTAGCATGTTCTCCCCATGTGTCTGTGGAGTTAGCATGTTCTCCCCTTGTGTCTGTGGAGTTGGCATGTTCTCCCCATGTGTCTGTGGAGTTAGCATGTTCTCCCCATGTGTCTGTGGAGTTAGCATGTTCCACCCATGTGTCTGTGAAGTTAGCATGTTCTCTCCATGTGTGTGTGGAGTTAGCATGTTCTCCCCAATACGTATGGGTGAGATGCTGTGGTGCTGGCAAGTGATCCTGTATATGTAAATATATAGTCTGGCCATGACCCATTGACAGAGTGTCACGCTCCTCACCTGAGCTCCACAGCGTGAGCAGTGAGGAGGGATGTAGCGTGTGATTAGACCCAATCACAGGGAGTGCTAGCGTTGGGTGACGTCTAACACGCAGTTTATTATAGGAGCACCGACACGCACCTCGAAGTGAAACGAGGAGGTGGCGATGTTCCAGAAAGGAAAAAACGGGCTTACTGTTTCGATGCAGATGGATGAGGTGAGCGTAGGAGCTCTGGATCGTCTGGCGTGAGTGTGGAGCCATGACGACTGGAACGGATGAAAGCTGTAGCCGGCTGGCGTGGATCTGAGCCAAGGGGCTAGGAAGCTAAAGCGTGAGGTGAGCGCCGGAAGCTCTGGGCGCACGGCGTGACCTGCGGAGCCGATGCGCTGGAGAAATAAAAGTTAAGGTAGAACTGAAAAACGCTACTAAGCGAGGCGCCGTTAGATCCGAGGCGAAAAAGGAACGCCAAGGCTACGGACAGAGAAACGATGAGCCAGCGCTGGAGTTGCCAAGAAGACTTCCTGAAATAGTCTGGACGTGATGACGTGGAGAGGTGCGTGACGGTGTGGGGAATGCTGGGAAGTGGAGTCCTAAGTATGGTGCGGTGTCAGAAGGATGGCTGGAAGGCAGGAATCATGACAGTACCCCCCACCTTAGGGACGGCTCCGGATGGCCCAAAACCGCAAGACTAGGAGGTCCGGGGGTGGCGAGCACAAAACCCAGAGAGGCCAGGAGAGAAATGATCTGACTCGATTGGAAGGGACTAAACCCTGGCAGAAGTGACCTGACTGATGGACACGGCATGACTGGAGCTGATTGAAGCAGACTGGACAGGAAGGGGCTCTAGGGGGCTGAACTGGAACTGGTTGAGCTGAAGGAAACTGGAGGGGATTGAAGAGACCAGCAACGGTCTTGGCTGGACGTGACGTGATGGAAAGGGACCCAGCTGGAGGGACTTGACTGAAGGGGAGCTGATCTGAATTGACGGAAAGGAACATGACTGAGGGAAAACTGGATTTGAAAGGAACTTGGCTGGAAATGACTTGACTTGAAGGGAACTGGCTGAAAGGAAACTGATTTGAAGTGACTACGTTGAAGGGGACTGGAGCTGAAAGGTGGGAGTGATTTGATTTGAAGGGAGACAGAGCTGACTTGACCTGATTGGGACTTGATTAGAAGAGACTTGACCTGATGTGATGTGACTTGACTTGATTTGGCGTGATTCGACTTGATCGAAGTGGCTTGACTGGAAGCCACTTGAATTGAAGCACGTGATTTGACTTGAAGCTACTTGATTGGGTTGAAGGCACTTGACTGGATTGAAACTACTGGACTGACTGAAAGCTACGTGACGGACTGGAATGAAGCTACGTGACTGACTGGAATGAAGCTACGTGACTGACTGGAATGAAGCTACATGACTGACTGGAATGAAGCTACGTGACTGACTGGAATGAAGCTACGTGACTGACTGGAATGAAGCTACTTGACTGACTGGAATGAAGCTACTTGACTGACTGGAAGCTACTTGACTGACTGGAAGCTACTTGACTGGAGTGAAGCTACTGGACTGAAGCTACTGGACTGGAGTGAAGCTACTGGAGTGAAGCTACTGGAGTGAAGCTACTGGAGTGAAGCTACTGGACTGGAGTGAAGCTACATAACTGACTGGATGGAAGCTACATAACTGACTGGATGGAAGCTACATAACTGACTGGATGGAAGCTACATAACTGACTGGATGGAAGCTACATAACTGACTGGATGGAAGCTACATAACTGACTGGATTGAAGCTACATAACTGACTGGATTGAAGCTACATAACTGACTGGATTGAAGCTAATGAACTGGATTGAAGCTACATGACTGACTGGATTGAAGCTAATGAACTGGATTGAAGCTACTGGACTGGAATGACGCTACATGACTGACTGGATGGAGTGAAGCTACATGACTGACTGACATGACAGAAGCTACGTGACTGACAGGAATGCAGCTACGTGATGGACTGAAGCTACGTGACTGACAGGAATGCAGCTACTGGGCTGGAATGAAGCTACGTGACTGACTGGAGTGAAGCTACGTGACTGACTGGAGTGAAGCTACGTGACTGACTGGAGTGACGCTACGTGACTGACTGGAGTGACGCTACATGACTGACTGGAGTGACGCTACATGACTGACTAGGTGGAAGCTACATGACTGACTGGGTGGAAGCTACATGACTGACTGGGTGGAAGCTACATGACTGGCTGGGTTGAAGAAACTTGACTTGGCTGGGTTGAAGAAACTTGACTTGGCTGGATTGAAGAAACTTGACTTGGCTGGGTTGAAGAAACTTGACTTGGCTGGGTTGAAGAAACTCTACTTGGCTGGGTTGAAGAAACTTGACTTGGCTGGGTTGAGAAACTTGACTTGGCTGGGTTGAAGAAACCTGACTTGGCTGGGTTGAAGAAACCTGACTTGGCTGGGTTGCAGAAACCTGACTTGGCTGGATTGAAGAAACCTGACTTGGCTGGATTGAAGAAACCTGACTTGGCTGGATTGAAGAAACTCGACTTGGCTGGATTGGAGAAACTTGGCTGGATTGGAGAAACTTGACTTGACTGGAGAAACTTGACTTGACTGGAGAAACTTGACTGGAAGCACGTGGCTTGGATTGTAGCTACGTGACTTGGTAAAAAGAAAGTGGGTGTGACCACTACGGGCAGCACAGGCGACAGACCAGACATGTGATTGGTTGGAGGAATGTGTTGAAGAAGGTCAGGGAGGCTGGGGCCCCCGCCTTAGACGGCTCAACTGGGATCCTTCTTTCTATGGATAGCCCAGCAGGGGTCTCTCTGGCGGCGGGTGGCCGGAACCGGAATGAGGGCTGGTAGGGTTGGAGTGGACTGAACAACTGACTGGACTATAGCACTGACTGGCTGGAGTAGGCAACTGACTGACTGAAGGAAAAAAATTGGAACTGAAGTGAAGGAGGCCAAAGTGGGGCCTGTCTTGAACTAAGACCTGTTGCGCTAGCAGTAGCTAAAAACAGCACGCCAATGGCGCACCGAGGCGCGTGGTAGCTTGCACTCTGCTGGGTCTATAAAAGGGCTGGCTCATCCTGTCACGCTCCTCACCTGAGCTCCACAGCGTGAGCAGTGAGGAGGGATGTAGCGTGTGATTAGACCCAATCGCAGGGAGTGCTAGCGTTGGGTGACGTCTAACACGCAGTTTATTATAGGAGCACCGACACGCACCTCGAAGTGAAACGAGGAGGTGGCGATGTTCCAGAAAGGAAAAAACGGGCTTACTGTTTCGATGCAGATGGATGAGGTGAGCGTAGGAGCTCTGGATCGTCTGGCGTGAGTGTGGAGCCATGACGACTGGAACGGATGAAAGCTGTAGCCGGCTGGCGTGGATCTGAGCCAAGGGGCTAGGAAGCTAAAGCGTGAGGTGAGCGCCGGAAGCTCTGGGCGCACGGCGTGACCTGCGGAGCCGATGCGCTGGAGAAATAAAAGTTAAGGTAGAACTGAAAAACGCTACTAAGCGAGGCGCCGTTAGATCCGAGGCGAAACGGGAACGCCAAGGCTACGGACAGAGAAACGATGAGCCAGCGCTGGAGTTGCCGAGAAGACTTCCTGAAATAGTGTGGACGTGATGACGTGGAGAGGTGCGTGACGGTGTGGGGAATGCTGGGAAGTGGAGTCCTAAGTATGGTGCGGTGTCAGAAGGATGGCTGGAAGGCAGGAATCATGACACAGAGCTTGGTCAAGGGGTGGAATCTACGGTTCTTTTTTGGCACTTACACACTAGCATCAGCTCCGCTCTGCTGCACCGGCTCCAGCCCGGCCATGTTCATTCCACACTGCCTTAGGTGTGTGAACGTAGTTGAGCACATGGACAGTCTCCAAAATTGGTGCGAAAAATTGGCTCGAAGATATCAGTGATGTCATGATCGCATCTCCGAGCATGTGAGCGGGTCAACGGAGTGCAGAGAAGTCCACTGTGTCTTCCTTATTAAACAAAGGTGTCCTGATCAATCCTGCTCTTGGAGACTCTGCCTCTAATATTGCATCCTGCTTTGCTGTGTATGGCAGCTTGGCAGCACTGTGTGTGTGTGTGTGTGTGTGTTGTCTAGCCATCTTAGTGAGGACCACAACGACTTTTTCACCATTAAAATGAGGACCATCAGTAGCAAAGAGAGGACATTTGCCCGGTCCTCACTTTGGTGCAATCTTCCAGAGCTCTACTCGTTAGTTTTAGAGGTATGGTGTGAATTAAGTTTAGTTATGGTTAGGGTTAGGAATAGATCAGCATTGGTTATGGTTAGGGTATGGTTTAGGCATAATACAGTCACTAAAATTAACAAAAATGAATGGAAGTCGATGGATGGTTCTCACTAAGATGGTTAGACGAAAGTGTGTGTGTGTGGACCACAACGACTACCCCAATGGTAGGCGTGAATTTTAGCCGACCAGTCAGTCGGCAGTGGGTGTGTTGGCCCGGTTTCGGCCCGAGGCAGACCGCCTTGGGACGAGGGCTGAAAACACGTCAGTGTTCGGCGCAGGAAATTCCCGGGCTACCCGGATGTGAACAGAAGTTACCCTGACTAGGCCGTGCGGAGCTGATGCTAGTGTGTAAGCACCATTTCACTGACTCCTTATGGATTTGGTCAGTGCTAGGACCAATCAGAGCTGTGAACAACGTGACATATTAATCGCTACAGAAAAACAGTCATCAGGGCAGTCCACCATACATACACCGTTGATGAAGAAGAAGCAAATATATTTTTTCTAAATAAAGGACTTAAGTACCTCTATCTGCTCATGTCTTAAAGAAAAGCCCAAGTCTATATCGTCCAAAGTTGATGCCAAACCTCGTTTCAGAGGAGTGCTTTTCCTGAGCCGATGCCATGTTTGTATGTTTTTTCAGTTGCAGTTCTGGTGCCAAGCCCGCCCAATCACAGTGCTCGATAAACACAGAGCACTGTGATTGGCTTGACCTAAAACTGTTCTGGCCAATGGTAGACCTGTTCAGGCTACAATGGAGAGTGGCTAGACCGACCTGCAGAGCAAAATATTTTGCTACTGCTATGGTTGGTCTAGTTTTCCAGGCTAGAATTTATTGGCTGAAAGGGGAACAAACATTTAGGCCAAATTCTCCAAATAAATGTTCTTTTACATAACCTGCATGTAAGTGGCTGTAGGCATGTCTACCGACTCCTGTGGTTTGCTGCTGAGGGAAGTCAGCCATGTTGAGTGTAATTCTAGCTGTTGTATTTCATAAATACATATATATGTATAAATGACATCCCATCTCATCCCCAGGGTTACCCATCATGCATTGCTTCTTGCTAGCGTTCCAAATTAGAATAACAGACTGTCTATATTTTTTGTTATTAGGGTTATGTTGAACAAGCTAACATCAGACCTGTTTGTTAGCATGGATATTCGTGGGTTTAGCTATTTACCTGATCAAGTCGGGTTGGGTTAGATCAGTGGTTCTCAATTACTTTTGGTGAAGCCCCCCCTAGGGTACATAGATTTTTTTCGCGCCCCCCCCCCCCCCCCGCGGGGTAATGTGTGTGTGTGTGTGGGGGGGTCCTACTTTGAATTGGCCCCCAAAATGCCTAGAAACTGCCCTGGGTGTGGGACAAAGTTTTGAAGGTGACTAGAATTGTATCAAATAAATAAATATTACATGCTTATAAGTGATTGCTTTATAAAGTTACAAACGTGTAGTGGGATAAATCTACCTGCATTTTCCTTTTCAAGCACTTTGTTTTATTTTTTTATGCAACCATTTTCCTGTCCTGTCTGTATTTTAGCTGCATCTCCTCTCAATCCTCCAGAAAAACGGCTGCCTGGCTTCATTTTTCACGATTTAAGCAGATCAAAGAGATCTGTGAAACATAGCAGAGTGCGCTGCGCTCGCTGCTGCGCCAGTGAGGTAAAGTCGCAGAAGCACGGGTGATGGACCGCAGCAGCGGAGCGCGTCAGACACAAATAAAAGACAGAAAGTTCTCGTATTATAATTCCAGAACTTGACAGTATGTCCAGACAGACCTCTGAATCCCTCTGTCAGCGCTTCTCTTCAGCGCTCCTCACATGACATTTGCGCACAGGCAGGTGACCTGTTCACGCGGAGCACAATGTGCGTTCGGGCAGCAGCAGGTGTAATGTTAATTCAAGTGAAATCGTTTAATTGTGTTGTTTATAAGTTACTGGGGAACTCTGGTCAGCTTGTGTGGGATAAATATCAATGAAAAAAGAATGGCGATTTAACGGTTTTATTGAATATTTATTATTATTTTAAAAATAAGCGAAAATAGATCATGCGGCCTCTGGCTGCGAACAAATAATTCTTTCCATTTCTCATATAAGAAAGAAAGGAAGTTATGTTCAGAAAAAAACATTTTATTTAAATAAAATCAAACAGTGGTGCATGGCACCTCAGGGAAACAAAGATGAGGCATCTTTTTAACATTACCATGTTCAATAGGGCTGTTTATACGTCACTCTACCAAACAAAAAATATAAATGAAACAAAAAGTAAGAAAAATCTAAATTTCTCTTCCATGGAACATTTGCACTGCTCCATTAAATAAAATATATGTTTGGAGTTTTTCTGTGTTCACAAATCAGTCCGTGCATGTATTGTGGAATCTGTTTTACTCTCCTTTGGGGAAGCTCCGAGCGGGGTGGGGGGAGGGGTTGGGGGGGTCAGGTGCGGTGCACCGCGCCCCCTCTGCTCCTCCTCTGCGCCCCCCAAGGGGGGCGCGCCCCACTAATTGAGAACCACTGGGTTAGATACAGTTCTACTGTGTTGTAACTTTGAATAAATACGAAGGTGAGTAGATAAATCCTTTCCCTGTGTTCCTCCTTTCCTCTTCACTTCAGTACCGTGTTGAGTCTATGATGCTGCGTGTGGCCAAGCCCCTGAACTACATACCTGTGACACCCAGCATGCAGCAGCGTGCTCAGCAGAGGGCCCCACAGTGCATCCCCCTGGTGATGGAGCCCGAGTCCCGGTTTTACAGCAACTGTGTGGTAGTTCTGGACTTCCAGTCGCTCTATCCTTCAATCATAATCGCATACAACTATTGCTTCTCTACATGCCTCGGCCACGTGGACAGCCTGGGAACGTAAGAGCTCTGCAGCAGTATCAGCACCATCTGCTACCTCCACCCTCCCTCAGTTCAGTTTATTTGACATTTACCAAGTAGTGAAGAGTACATTTGAACCAGTTCAAAGTGCACCATCGACATATGATCAGACAAAATATAAAAACACAAAAGAAAATCATAAAAACACCAAAGAGCAAGATAAACAAAATAATTGGGTCACTATATAATAAATGGCAATTAAAGAGGTCGCTAAGACAATAAGGTACATGTCTAAGGTATTCAAAATCCATTATTTAGAGTCATCACAGCTTGTGGAAAGAAACTTTTAACATGACAAGATGGAGAGCATTTAACTGAGCAGTATCTTGTTCCTGAGGGAAGAAGGTCAAACGTCCCAGCAGCAGGGTGACCTGGAGAGCTCTGGTAAAAAGAAAAAGGACTTATAACGGGTTCTTAGAAGGGTTTCATGCTTTCACAAAAACACTAACAAGTCTCTCTCTCTCTCTCTCTCACACACACACACACGTATGTGTACGTCTGACCACAACATAATCAAGACTTGTAACCCACGGTGGGGTCCACTCCCTACCCAGACTTGGGCATCCCTAACCCCAACAGTAATCCTAAGTGATCCTTCAGCTTCTCACTGGGTCAGACGTGACCTGAGGGTGGAGGAACAACAACTTTGTTATTGAGGTAAACACACCATGTTTGTGTTTTAGGCCGGATGACTTCAAGTTTGGCTGCACATCTCTTCGGGTTCCTCCTGAACTCCTCCACCAGCTTCATAATGACATCACCGTGTCTCCTGGCGGCGTCGCCTTTGTCAAGGTCAGGCATTGCATGTTTCCACCTGAAGGTCTGAGACCTTTGTGGTCCAGAGAGTATCTTCTCAGACTGTTCAGATGAAGTGGTTCTGAGACAGCTTATCTTCTGACGAATCTGACTCTAATAAACATGAGTAAATGTTTCTCTGTGTTTGTGTTCAGTCGTCGGTGCGTAAAGGTGTCCTGCCCAGCATGCTGGAGGAGATCCTTAGCACCAGGATTATGGTGAAGAACTCCATGAAGAGCTACAAGCAGGACAAGGCTCTGATGAAACTTCTAGATGTCCGTCAGCTTGGACTCAAGCTCATCGCCAATGTCACCTTCGGCTACACCGCTGCCAACTACTCTGGACGCATGCCCAGTGTGGAGGTCAGCCCATCTAACTGCTTTTAACCCTCAGGAGCAACCTGATGAGGAAGACCATTGTTAACCCGTGATGACCCTGACTAGGGCTGCAGCCATCAATTATTTTAATAGAATTTTGGTTGAAATGCAATGAAGTACTAGCTGTAAAAACCAAGTTAATAACCAGTATAACAACCTTTATTAACACTAGAACTCCCTGACTTGTAACACAACTAGATCTCACACTAGCGGTCAGTTGGATGGATGGCAATGACGTGATGAAGCAAACGACTCTACTTTAAATGAACTCATTATGGATATGTAAACCTAATAATACGGTCAACTTATTAATAATAATAATAATAATAATAATAATAATAATAAATTTTATTTGAAGCGCCTTTCTGGGAACTCAAGATCACTGTACAACAAAAAATAAAAAGTGAGTTACAGTAATCGATTCGAGAAGTGACTAAACTATGAATGAGAATAGCAGCAGAATGGGGAGAGAGAGAGGGGCGAAGACGATTAACATTACGAAGGTGAAAGTAAGCTGACCGAGTGACGTTATTAATATGACATTTAAATTAGAGTGTGCTGTCAAGGATGACACCCAGGCTCTTAACCTGAGGGGAGGGAGAGGTAGTAGATGAGTCAACACTTAGAGAAAAACTGTCAGCTTTGGATAAGGTGGAGTTTGTTCCAACATGTAAGATTTCTGTTTTGTCAGTATTTAATTTGAGAAAGTTAGTGGAGAACCATGATTTAATTTCAGTTAAACAGGAGGAAAGGGAGGAGGGAGGGAGTGAGGATTTAGGTTTGGAAGACAAATAGAGCTGGGTGTCATCCGCAAAGCAGTGGAACTGAATGTTAAATTTCCGGAATATGTGACCTAGTGGTAGAAGATAAATAATGAAGAGAAGGAGCCCCAGGACAGAGCCCTGGGGCACTCCTCTAGTAACTGGGGATAGGTCAGATCTTTAAGTTGTACAAACTGAGAACAATCAGAGAGATAAGAGTGGAACCAGCTGAGCACGTTATTGGAAATACTAATGGATGAGAGCCTGTCTAGAAGAATAGAATGTGAGATGGTATCAAAGGCTGAGCTCAGATCAAGGAGGAGGAGGATGGAGAGTAAACCAGAATCAGCTGCAGTAAGAAGGTCATTGGTGATTTTTACAATTGCAGTTTCAGTACTGTGACCAGGACGGAAACCAGACTGAAAGGGTTCATAAAGATTGTTAAGTGACAGATGAGAACGTAGTTGAGTGGCGACAACTTTCTCAAGAATTTTTGAAAGAAATGGTATGTTAGAAATGGGACGTAAGTTATTGAAATTGTTGGGATCAGAACCTGTTTTTTTCAATATGGGAGTTACTGCAGCAGTTTTAAGTTGACACGGAACTACACCAGAAGTGAGAGAGGAGTTAATGATGGCAGGTATGATGGGAGTGAGAGAAGGCAGACAAGTTTTGACTAAAGTAGTGGGTAGTGGATCAAGAAGACAGGTGGTAGGTTTAGACTTACTGATCAGATCAAAGATATCAGAGGCTGACGGTAGCTGGAAACTGGAAAAAGATTGACAGTGTGAAAAAGATGATGACTGGAGAAGAAGTGGAGGACCAGGGGATAGTTGTTTATGAATATTAGAAATTTTTTCATTGAAAAACAGCAACGGAGATTGGCAGGTGTCAGCAGAATACATGTGAGATGGTAAGGAATTTGGTGGTTGGACAAGCTTATTCAACAGTGAAAATAATGTTCTTGCGCTACCAGTATTTGAAGCAATGAGTCCTGAAAAATACTCAGTTTTAGCAGTTACTATGGAGGCTTTGTATTGCAATAGATGAGTTAAGTACAGTTCTTTATGTATGATGAGTCCAGTTCTTTTATAGAGACGCTCAAGTTGTCTATTTTTAGATTTCAATGCACGCAGCCCCGAGGTGTACCACGGAGCACTTGAGGTGAAGGAAACGAGCCTGGTTTTCACGGGAGCAAGACGTAGGCACGTAGAACGCGGCAACAAAGTGTGCTCCAAGCAGGTAGCAGGCAGCCACATCAACAAAACGATAGAGGAAGATATTTTGGATAAAATTCGTTTGGGAGTTTACATTCTTAAAAGAAAGGAGGGACAAACTAATCGCGTGTTTGGGAAAGATTCAGCGAGGTAAGAAGCTCAATATTATAACGTGTTTTTAATGAGGCGGGGCGGGTTGTAAAACTAGACAAAGTGATGCGGGGCGGTTTGGTGCGGGTCAGACTTTTTGAAATCTGCGGTACCCGCGGGTTGAACAAAACCCTAACCCGCGCATCACTAGTCCCTGCAGAAGTCTGTGTCTGTAGAACTGTTGGATTTGTACTGAAACCATGGGCAGTATAATAGGTCACTAGTCTAGAATCTAGGATTGCTTGCCATTTTGGACGCATATTTGCAATTTGTTTCTCATTTACTGGTGAAAATAATCATGTTTTCTGTTAATATTGTAGCCTGGCATGCCATCCTATATATGTGAATATATAGTCTGGCCACGAACCATTGACGGCTCTCAGTCGTGAGGCGGGATCTACGGTTGTCTTTCAAAATGTCAGCACGCAATTGGATAGCGCTAGGACCAATCAGAGTAACGAACAACGTGACGTAATCACAGCGATGGAAAAGCGGGACCCACTAATGGCGTCAATGATTTCTGTCGTTTTTGTATAAAACCATGTGAATATCAGGTGTACTGGGACATTGCACTACTTTGTTTGATAAAAATAAGAAGCCGCTAAGTATAGCCGACAGACTTACGCACGTTGGAGTCTAAATAATCCAATGTTGATGACAAAGCCGTTTCAAAAGAACGTGGCTCCGGCGCTGCCGCCATGTTGCTTGGGTTCGCGGCCGCAGCGCTGACGTCATCGGCTACTCCCGCTCTGTGATTGGCCCAACCAAAACTATAGCGAGTTGTGATTGGATAGACACAGCAGTGGTTTGGGCTGCGAGGGTTCCAATGAAGCGTGCCTAGACCAAACTCTGCAAAGCAAGAATTTGGTCTAGTTCACTAGGCTATTAATATTGTACTTTACGTTTTTTTGTTTATTTCTTTTTTAACCTTTATTTAACCAGGAGATAAAAAAAATCCCATTGAGATTAAAAACCTCTTTTACAAGGGTGTCCTGGCCAAGAGGCAGCAACATTTCACACAGTTACTACATAAAAACAGTGATAAAATATCATAGGTCATTAAAAACAATTACAAATTACTGATTGGTCTCTGATGCTTTCAGCATGCTTTTGAATTCATTTAAGGAAACTAGTTGAATAGGTTTATATTAATATCAGTGTTTGTGAAAACACGTCGGACATTACCGACGAGATTTAATATTGTCCGAGGAAAAACTTTAAATCGTCGGACATTATGACCGATGCCGTGCGTCTTCTCTGAACGTGCCAAAATAAAATAAACTTCCTGAAAACCACAAATTGCAGACTGTTGGTAATTTGCTCTGATTCCGTGACACAGACATTTTTTTTTCAATAATCTGGTTTCTGCAGCAGCTGCTGGAGCGCTTCTTCTGAGCATTTTAATTGATCTGGCTGCCCACGGTGTGCAGCACACCCAGGGTTCAAATTACGGGGGAGCTAAAGGGAGCCCGGCTCCCCTGAAAGGTTGACGGGCTCCCCTGGAAGCCCTCAACTTACACACCCAGGGGTAGCCCGAAAAAAGTTCTAGTTTCTACATATATTACATTATTTATTTGGACTCTCAGCGTAGCGGGTCTTTTTTGGGGCGGAGAGGATGGTGAGCGGCTGAGCGCTGATTACTGATGCGCTCCGCCGGGCAGCTGCGTCCTGCACACGGCCACAGTAACATTCTCAAAGTGGCGCCACCAAAAAAACATAATTAACACACAATCGTTCATGTTTGCTCATACTTTCATTTTTCTTTCATTTGTGCCTGATGCGCTCCGCTGCAGCAGAGCTCTTCTCCCGTGCGTCCGTGACGTCACCTCACTGGCGCGGCCGCACAGCGCACATTCCACTATTCTTGCGGTCGACGGATCTTTTTGATCTGCTAATTTCAAAAGTAACTCATGAGTTACTTTTGAAGAAGCCAGACAGCAGTTTTTCTGGAGGATCGAGAAGAGATGCAGCTAAGAGACAAACAGGACAGGAAAATAGTTGCATTAAAAAAACTAAACAAAGTGTTTGAAAAGGAAAATGTAGGCAGATATGTCCCACTACACGTTTGTAACTTTATAATAATAATAATTCATAAGCATGTAATATTTATTTATTTGATACAATTCAGATCACCTTCAAAACTCAGTCCCACACCCAGGGCCGTTCCTAGGCATTTCAATTCAATTCAATTCAGTTTATTTCTATAGCGCCAAATCACGACAAGAGTCGTCTCAAGGCACTTCACAAAGTAAACATTCCAATACAGTTCAGTTCATTAAGCCAATCAGTAAAAAAGTTTCCTATATAAGGAACCCAGCAGATTGCATCAAGACACTGACTGTGTGTTGATACAATCCTCATACTAAGCAAGCATGTAGCGACAGTGGGAAGGAAAACTCCCTTTTAACAGGAAGAAACCTCCAGAGGATCCTGGCTCAGTATGCGCAGAAATGAAATGAAATAAATGCAATTAAAGAGTGGTGGTAGAAGAGAGTAGCAGAGTGTGGAAAGTGGTCAGTATGTCCTCCAGGAGTCTAAGCCTATAGCAGCATAACTACAGAGATAACTCAGGATAACCTAGCCTTTTAGATGGAGGCATGTGGGAGGCAGGGCCAGGGAGAAAAGTCTTTAACGACTGTAGTCCCCGCTGTACACTCCACCTCCCTCTGCTCCCCAATCGTCTAAACCTGGGCTAACATCAGAATTTAACCATAAGCCCTATCAAATAGAAAAGTTTTGAGCCTAGTCTTAAAAGTAGACAAGGTGTCTGCCTCACGGACTAAAGCTGGGAGCTGGTTCCACAGGAGAGGAGCCTGATAGCTAAAAGATCTGCCTCCCATCCTACTTTTAGATATTCTAGGAACCACCAGTAAACCTGCAGTCTGAGAGCGAAGTGCTCTGTTAGGAACATATGGAACAATCAGATCACTGATGTATGATGGAGCTTGTTTATTAAGAGCTTTATAGGTGAGAAGGAGGATCTTAAAATCTATTCTGAATTTAACAGGCAGCCAATGTAGGGAAGCTAAAACAGGAGAGATGTG
>SSNS01000361.1:618560-645028 GCA_006937985.1 Aphyosemion australe
GTTTCTAGTTATCTGGCAGTGTTTTTATTTTTATTTTGATTTTACTGTATTAATTCTTAATCTAGCTCACTGCCTGTTATATGTCATATGATTCTAGTTTTAGTAACCATTCATTTAGTCAGTCTTAAATGTTAGCTGGTTTTACTAGTTATACTGCCTCAGTTCAGGTCACCCTACACTCTTAGTTTAAACAATCATTTATGCACTTAGTGACTTCTGGTTGACCTTGATACCCTATAGCCCTTTTTATAAGACACACCATGCCGGCAAATCAGCGCAATATTACCGCAACGTGTTTCTTATGAACGCGCCATGGCGGCATCATGTTGCGGGAATTTTGCGGCATTCGTGCCGCCACGCTTGGTAGTAATATTGCGGTAATATTGCGGCTTCGCCGGTCTTATAAACGCACATTAAGCCTTGGCGCAAAAGAGAGAGGTGTCATGATCATGTGATGAATTAATGCTGCGCTCCGGCCGGGAACTTTATTAAAAATGAAAGTAAACACGCGCTTAAGTTTCACGTTTGTAAACAGAACCAGCTGAGATGATTAACTGGACCGATGCGGTGCTCCGGGAGCTTCTCTCCGTTAAATCTGCAGCTCAGATCATCTGACAGCTCACAGGGATGGTGGATGACACACACCTGTAGCTGTTTGTTAAAATAAAAACTTAAGGAGCGCTGTTTCGATCGCAATAAAAAGCAAGTTATGTCCAAAATACAAGGAAGTCCGCGACAGTGCAGAGACCGCCCCCATACCTCCTTTTTGCCGCCACCGCGTAATCTTTTATAAAACGGACATGATTGCGCAACATTACAGCCACGGTCTGAGCTCTTATAAACGACCTAACGCTCCCTGATGCCGCATCGGCGTTGCGGCAAATTGGCGGCATTGTTTTATAAAAAGGGCTTATCAGTACCACCACTGATCTCAGCTACATTTAGTCTCACTGAAGTTCTGTTTAGTTCTATAATAATAATTTCTTGGTCCTCATTGTCCAAGCGAAGCTCTGCTAGTCTAAATGAAGCTCTGTTAGTATTATGTTAAGAGTTTCTAGCTTTAGTTGTCCATTGTCTATTTTTTGTATGTTCTGTTTTGTAATGTCTTATTTGTTTGTAAAGCGCTTTGAGTTGCCTTCGGGTAGGAAATGCGCTATATAAATAAAACTGCCTTGCCTAATATTGCGGTAATATTGCGGCTTCGCCGGTCTTATAAACGCACATTAAGCCTTGGCGCAAAAGAGGGAGGTGTCATGACCATGTGATAAATTAATGCTGCGCTCCGGCCGGGAACTTTATTAAAAATGAAAGTAAAGACGCGCTTAAGTTTCACGTTTGTAAACAGAACCAGCTGAGATGATTAACTGGACCGATGCACAGCTCCAGGAGCTTCTCTCCGTTAGATCTGCAGCTCAGATCATCTGACAGCTCACAGGATGGTGGAGCACACACACCTGTAGCTGGTTGTTAAAATAAAAACTTAAGGAGTGCGGCTTCGATCGCAATAAAAAGCAAGTTATGTCCAAAATACACGGAAGTCCGCGACAGTGCATAGACCGCCCCCATACCTCCTTTTTGCCGCCATCGCGTAATCTTTTATAAAACGGACATGATTGCGCAACATTACAGCCACGGTCTGAGCTCTTACAAACGACCTAACGCTCCCTGATGCCGCATCGGCGTTGCGGCAAATTGGCGACATTGTTTTATAAAAGAGGCTTGTGATTCATGTACAAAATGAGACAGGGTAATTATCTGATTGTATCACACATGACAGCTGAATGACATAACATATGTTGCTTAGGTCGTGCTATAAAAAGAAAAGAAAGTGATGAATCCATTGAAAATGCTTAATTGTGCAATAGGCATGCTCCAGAAAAAGCATCTTTCAGAAAAAGAAAATCTTAAGCTGAGGAGGAAATAGGTGGACCAACAATATAGCGCTTCATTTCATAATGGGAGGAAAAGGGGGTTGCAATTAGCCTTTTGCCAGCCCCGCCCCCAGAACGGCTATTGTCCAATCACACATCATAGCAACTGTTACTATCCGACAACTCCAAACAAAATGATGAAGCTAAGCCTAATTTATAGCATTAGCCTCGATAGTAGTCGTGTCTCCTTCGTTTCCCTTCAGAACCTCCTCATCGAGCTCAACCAGCAACAGCTCCCCACCCGCGGCGGCAAATCAACGCAATATTACCGCAACGTGTTTCTTATGAACGCGCCATGGCGGTATCACGTTGCGGGTATTCGTGCCGCCACGCTTGATAGTAATATTGCGGTAATATTGCGGCTTCGCCAGTCTTATAGACGCTCATTAAGCGTTGGCGCAACAGAGGGAGGTGTCATGACCATGTGATGAATTAATGCTGAGCTCCGGCCGGGAACTATAATGAAAATGAAAGTTAACACGTGCTTAAGTTTCACTTTTGTAAACAGAATCAGCTGAGATGATCATTTGGAGCGTTGCGGGGCTCCGGGAGCTTTTCTCCGTTAGATCTGCAGCTCAGATCATCTGACAGCTCACAGGGATGGTGGAGGACACACACCTGCGCAGCTTCGATCGCAATAAAAAGCAAGTTATGTCCAATATACACGGAAGTCCGCGACAGTGCAGAGACCGCCCCCATACCCCCTTTATGCCGTCATCGCGGAATCTTTTATAAAACGGACATGATTGCGCAACATTACCGCCACGGTCTGAGTTCTTATAAACGACCTAACGCTCCCTGATGCCGCATCGGCGTTGCGGCAAATTGGCGGCATTGTTTTATAAAAGAGGCTAGAGAGAGAGAGGGGGAGAGAGAAAAGACGCGTTATCCGACACTGTGCACGTTCCTGCAATGATTGACAACAACAGCAGCATCTGACCAACTGTGGCTTCCTATATATATTATATTATAATCATATTAATAGTTGCTGTAGTCTTATTTACAATAATTGAATTGTTTAATTTCTTATTTAGACCAGAACAAATCTTAATTTGCTAGTATGATGGATTTCTGGTGATAACAGGGTCGATACTGAAGTTAGAAGTGAACCCTAGCTCTCCCTGTTGCTTCTGCTGGCTCATTTATAGTAGAACAACAAGAACACCTGAATGGTCTGGCCATCAAAGTTCAGCTCAGCTTATAGAAACACAACATCAGATGATCAGGTCATGAAGTGGGCCGGTCTGGGGTCTGAAACTCCAGGGCTGAAAATGTGTCCCACTCCGGCCCTGCTGACACGCATCTGTCTACTTCTTTCCATTGCGGAATCTGCGGAGCTGCAGTATTTGATCCACTTATTGTCGGACTTGGCAACAGTAACTAAGGGGGACGGGGCTCGGCGAAAGGTCAATTCTGACCTTGTTCTTAGAAGTTAGAAGCTATTAACTCATTAACTGCCAGCCGTTTTCTGATCAGAATGCCCCTGACTGCCAGTGTTTTTGAGCGTTTTTACTGTTTTTGGAAGAGTCACAGAACATTGTGCTCTATGATCATGTAAACGCCAAAACTACCAAAAGAAAGAGTAGACTCCCTTCTTACATCAGGAAGAATCGCCGTATTTCTAGCCTTATCCGTTCTTTCACAATCTGGTGCCCAAGCACCAGACAGGCGTCACCTAGATAGACAGGGTACCCGTGCCCTGGAAATGAGTTTGGCCTGTCCACGACCCCCACTATCCACCATGCCACCCCCTCAACCACATCCTGATGTCCAGCTGGTCCCTGCTCCTATGACCCCAGCTCTGATTTTAACAGTAACTCACATATTGGACTTGGACCTCACTCTGTCTCATTAATTCCTGTCATCAGCAGAGAGCGGCCTAATTACCATAAACCAAACAAATGCAACCCCAATAATCTTAAACAGTTACCAATAATTCCACTTTCACAGAATCATACTGTCACTCCCTCTCCAGTCACCATTAATATGGCACTTTTAAACATCCGCTCTCTGCTAAACAAAACTTTTATTATTAACTCATTCACTGCCAGCCGTTTTCTGATCAGAAAGCCCCTGACTGCCAGCGTTTTTGAGCGTTTTTACTGTTTTTTAAAGAGTCACAGAACATTGTGCTCTATGATCATGTAAACGCCAAAACTACCAAAAGAAAGAGTAGACTCACTTCTTACATCAGGAAGAATCACCGTATTTCTAGCGTTATCCATTATTTCACAATCTGGTGCCCAAGTGCTGCTGCAGAAGCATTTCCGGTTCGCCGCATCGTTTTTTTCACAGCAGCGGCCCAAAACAAACTCGTAATCCATTGATTTTCCGCTTCCTGATCACGTGATGTGTGACATACACGGATGAAGATCCGCTTTAGACACGTGATGTTTGTTCTCACGGTGCGGGAGCTCGCTCCGATGCCCGCCCCGTAAATAAAGAAAAATGGCGACTATAGTCCTCATTGGCAGTTGGATGTGAAAAGATGACTATAGTTGTCAATGGCAGTGAATGAGTTAAAGGTTGAACGTATGTAGGGGGCGCTGTGACCAATTACATTAAAATCCTATTGCGGTAATCTTAAGATGACTAAGATGGTTTTTAGTTAATTTGGCATCAATCAGATGTTGCATGTATTATCTAGAGCCAAATGGCTGAAAGGGGCGGAGCTAAAGGGATTTGAACCAAAAACCACATAAATATGTTTGGTGCAGTCAATTGATGACACAAGTCAAGTTTGGCACAATTGTGATTTGTTTTTGGAAGTTATTAAAGTTTGAAGTTATCTAGGGGGCGCTGTGGGCGATTACATTAAAATCCCATTGAGGTCATCTTAGGTTGACAATGATGGTTTTGTGTATTTTTGGAATCAATCAGATGTTGTGTGTGTTATCTAAAGCCAAAGGGCTGAAAGGGAGTGGAGATAAATTGATTTGAACCAATGAGCACATACAGGTCCTTCTCAAAAATTAGCATATTGTGATAAAGTTAATTATTTTCTGTAATGTACTGATAAACATTAGACTTTCATATATTTTAGATTCATTACACACAACTGAAGTAGTTCAAGCCGTTTATTGGTTTTAATATTGGTGATTTTGGCATACAGCTCATGAAAACCCAAAATTCCTATCTCAAAAAATTAACATATCATGAAAAGGTTCTCTAAACGAGCTATTAACCTAATCATCTGAATCAACTAATTAACTCTAAACACCTGAAAACGATTCCTGAGGCTTTTAAAAACTCCCAGCCTGGTTCATTACTCAAAACCGCAATCATGGGTAAGACTGCCGACCTGACTGCTGTCCAGAAGGCCATCATTGACACCCTCAAGCAAGAGGGTAAGACAGAAAGAAATTTCTGAACGAATAGGCTGTTCCCAGAGTGCTGTATCACCTCAGTGGGAAGTCTGTGGGAAGGAAAAAGTGTGGCAAAAAATGATGCACAACGAGAAGAGGTGACCGGACCCTGAGGAAGATTGTGGAGAAGGACCGATTCCAGACCTTGGGGAAGCAGTGGACTGAGTCCGGAGGGAAAACATCCAGAGCCACCGTGTACAGGCGTGTGCAGGAAATGGGCTAAAGGTGCCGCATTCCCCAGGTCAAGCCACTTTTGAACCAGAAACAGCGGCATAAGCGCCTGACCTGGGCTACAGTGAAGCAGCACTGGCCTGTTGCTCAGTGGTCCAAAGTACTTTTTTCAGATGAGAGCAAATTTTGCATGTCATTCGGAAATCAAGGTGCCAGAGTCTGGAGGAAGACTGGGCAGAGGGAAATGCCAAAATGCCTGAAGTCCAGTGTCAAGTACCCACAGCCAGTGATGGTCTGGGGTGCCATGTCAGCTGCTGGTGTTGGTCCACTGTGTTTTATCAAGGGCAGGGTCAATGCAGCTAGCTATCAGGAGATTTTGGAGCACTTCATCCTTCCATCTGCTGAAAAGCTTTATGGAGATGAAGATTTCATTTTTCAGCACGACCTGGCACATGCTCACAGTGCCAAAACCACTGGTAAATGGTTTACTGACCATGGTATTACTGTGCTCAATTGGCCTGACAACTCTCCTGACCTGAACCCCATAGAGAATCTGTGGAATATTGTGAAGAAAAAGTTGAGAGACACAAGACCGAACACTCTGGATGAGCTTAAGGCCGCTATCGAAGCATCCTGGGCCTCCATAACACCTCAACAGTGCCACAGGCTGATTGCCTCCAATGCCACGCCACATTGAAGCAGTCATTTCTGCAAAAGGATTCCTGACCAAGTATTGAGTGCATAACTGAACATAATTATTTGAAGGTTGACCTTTTTATTATTAAAAACACTTTTCTTTTATTGGTCGGTTGGAATATGCTAATTTTTTGAGATAGGAATTTTGGGTTTTCATGAGCTGTATGCCAAAATCATCAATATTAAAACAATAAACGGCTTGAACTACTTCAGTTGTGTGTAATGAATCTAAAATATATGAAAGTCTAATGTTTATCAGTACATTACAGAAAATAATGAACTTTATCACAGTATGCTACTTTTTTGAGAAGGACCTGTGCATTTGTTGAGTGCAGTGGTGTGATGACTCCCACCATGTTTGGTACAGTTTTGAGCTTTTTTGTAGAAGTTATTAAATTTTTATTGTATCTAGGGGGCGCTGTCCCAAATTGCATTAAAAAGTTTGTAGGTTATCAACAATTATTTGTGTGCAGTTTGGTGTGAATTGCACCATGCATGTGTTGCTCAGGGCCAAAAATCTCTGAGGGGGCGGTGCTAAAGTGAAATTAACCAATGAGCACAGGAATGTGTTGGGCGCTTTTGTGTGATGACACAAAGCAAGTTTGGTGCAGTTGTGACCTTGTCTGTAGAAGTTATTACAGTTTAAAGGTATGTAGGGGGCGCTATGTTGAAATAAAGCCACGTTCACCAACCATTTGCACCTGTTTGGTTGAGGGACTGGATTGTTGTTCACCGTGTTAAATTTCATGCTGATAGGAGGGTGTTAGTGAAAGTTACAGTCAAACGTAAGTTCACGGCGTCACGCCAGAATTTGCCATGGCATCAAAGTTCCTCCATTTCTGGAAAGCTGCCAGAATTGATGTGGTCATTACGCCACCATGTACTCAGTGTGACTTTGACAAAATTATAGAGTTAAAATATGGCCATTTCAACATAAAACAATACACTTCCTGTGTTCAGTGGGCGGGGCTTAGGTGATGTCAGCTATCAACTCTGTCATGATCTTGAGATGGGGTCTGAGATAACACAGACAAAGTTTGATATAGATCTGATTATGCGCATGGAAGTTATTAAACCAAGGAATGACATGGCGAGAGGTCAATGTTTGACGGTTAGCCACGCCCACACCGTTCAACTTTTGAAAAATCTTTAGGTTGAATTTTTTGCCCATGGTCTTAAGAGTATACAGCAGAAATTTGAAGGCTATACATCAAAAGGCAGAGACCGTCAATCGAACATGTGCGAAAAACACAAAATGAAGCCTGGAACCAAAATGGCCAACTTCCTGTGCAATATAGAGCATAGCTTCAAGAGTCTTTTTTGTAGGTCCTGAGACACTACATCGACGTGCAAAATTTGGTTCTCCTCAAAGCATGGCTTGGGACTGACATTTAAAAATGGACCTAGGGGGCGCTATTTCAAAAATTAGGCCACGCCCACCGGATTTTGACGTCAATTTCTATTGGGGGGCAGACTAGTGTTACTCACCATAAATTTCATAGCAATATAATGAGAATTGAGGAAATGACAGGCAAACGGAAATGCACGGCGTGACATCAAAATTGGCCATGGCCCCAAAGCCCCGCCTCTATTCTAAACCTGCCAGTACTGGACACAAAGAGACCCCAACTTGTCCACTGCTATTAGGCATAAAATTGATGCTGGTTAGGTGAAAGGGGTCAAATAGGGAGCTTTCACAGTAAACGATGGCGTGGCGGCGGGCCAATGTTTGACGGTTAGCCACGCCCACACCGTTCAACTTTTGAAAAAAATTTAGGTTGAATTTTTCCCCCATGGTCTTAAGAATATACAGCAGAAATTTGAAGGGGATAGGTCAAAAGGGGGAGGGGCTGTGACCGTCAAAAGAACGTGTGCAAATAACACAAAATGGAGTCTGGAACCAAAATAGCCGACTTCCTGTGCAATATAGAGCATGGCTTCAAGAGACTTTTTTGTAGGTCCTGAGATCCTCAATCAAAGCATGGCTTGGGGCTGATAGTTTTAATGGTCCTAGGGGGCGCTATTTCAAAAATTAGGCCACGCCCACCGAATTTTTACGTCATCTTCTATTGGGGGGCGGACCAGGATCACTCAACAGAAATTTCATGGCGGGGGAGATTAATTAATCTTTTTCATTTTAGTCACTATAATTTTCCACTTCTGTAAGGGAAGTCATAACTACACCTACTTAAAACTGTAAAGACATTTCACACTTTGGATCAATAAAACTATATATTTATAATTTGGATAATTGAAGTGAATAATTGGAGCGGCGTACTCCGTGAGCTCGATTCGGCTGAAGCTGCTCCTGACCTTACCCGCCCCGCTCGTTGCTAACAACACCGTAACACTTTTAAAAGCAGGGGGAACCCCGGATGTGTACTCACCAAGCAAATACTTTTCAGATGTTCATATTTAACGCTTTTCCTCCCAGCCGCAGACATTTTCTCCCTTTAGAGATAACCTTTACCGGCATAAACATATGATGTCTGGTTGCCGCTAGCTTGTTCAAACAGCGGCCAGCTACGAAGTCTGATTGGTTCTTTTCTCGTCTAGTTCCGCCTGTACCATTTGCTGATTGGTTCTTTTTTATGGTCTCCCATCTTTTCAGTTTTCTAAATGGATTTTCTTTTCTGTCCATTTTTGTATTCGTCTCTTATTCGTCAATGAAAATGTCGGTCAATATCCTAATTCTCAAAGTCTTCATTGGTGTGAACTGCCCAACCTCCTCCCCATTGCTGCCTGCATGCTGTGTTCACGTGCACAACAGAGTCGTTCCTGCTGCAGCGCAGGTTCAATTGAAGTATTAATGATGTCTCGTTAAAAAATCGGCATTTTGTAGGCCACGCCAAAGCCTATGTAGGGGAAACACTAGATTCCATAGAGCAGTCGGGTTAGATCTATGTGCTGAACTGAGCTCTGTGTCAGACCAGCTGACCCACCAGAACCATGGTGCACCTGCAACTTTTGAAACCAGCTCATTCCAGACGGAGTTTGCCAACAGGTGGGCTGATATTTGTTTGATTTTGTGGAAAAAATCTGACATTTCCATTCTAAAGCCCCTTTGCTTTAAATCAATTGTTCCCCTTAGATCTGGAACATCTGTGATCCCTGAGCACCATAATGCAGCTGTTTTGATGCATCATTAAAATAATTATTGCCTTTGTCCTCTTTGACTCCATCTTCAGATCTGACCACTTCTTTTATGTTCAAATAAACTCTTCTGGTGATTAACAATAATGGATGGATGGATCATGAGCCAGTCATTTAGAAGGTGGACCAGGTAAAGCACCCAAAATCCCTGTTTCTGACTCAGTCCTGTCCTGTGTCCCAGATTCTGGAACGGTCAATAAAGTTGCTGTTTGAGACCCGGGACGTCAGTCAGGTGAAGCAATTTGTCCAGCGCCAGTGTGTAAAGGTTCTGGACGGTCGAGCCAGCATACAGGACCTCACCTTTGCCAAGGAGTACCGCGGCATCGGCTCATATCGACCCGGAGCCTGTGTGCCAGCACTGGAGCTAACCAGGTATGTTTGTGGTAGATGAACTACACACAAACAGGTACCAAGGTAGGGGTCCAGAGCTCAGATTGGATCCAGCTACCCATTGCAGTGTACCCGAGTCTGTTGCCTCACATCCAGCCTCTTAATGGATGAGGAAAACAAGTGTTTGGTATTTATGTGGTCTGCACCTGTTGATCAGAACTTTGATGTTCTGGCGCAGATGGCTTCTTCAGGTGTCCGTGTTTCTCCTGCTTGCAGGCGTATGATTGCATACGACCGGCGCCTGGAGCCTCGTGTGGGCGAGCGAGTGCCCTATGTCATTGTGTATGGGATGCCGGGCGTGCCCCTCATTCATCTGGTCCGGAGACCCATGGAGGTTCTGCAGGACCCCAGCCTGCGCCTCAACACCACCTACTACATGACCAAGCAGATCCTGCCACCGCTGGCCCGCATGTTCCAACTGATTGGAGTGGACGTGTTCAGTTGGTACCAGGAGCTGCCCAGGGTGAGTTGAGCTGTTTTCTTTACTCAAGACAAAAATAGCACAAGGTGATCAGTAAACAGTGTGAGGTGATCTGTATGCTACACAGAAACAACGCAGTACAGAAGTGATGGTGAACATTTTGCTCAGTTTTATTGCTGTCAGTCTGACCAAGGAAATGGCTGCAGGCAGCAAGGCAGCAGCCAGAAAGCTCTGAAACCACCAGTGACTCCGCCCCCTAGCCATTTAGTGGCCGACAGTCGCGATGCCGGCCCGGGCCAGAGCCCTTGGAACCTCAAGGAAGCAGGGACTGAAAAATCTTTTCATTTCACTGAAATGAATGGTGAAATTTAACAACGCATATAAGCCATGCCCACCTTACAACCATATTCAATAGAAGCCTTGGACTGTGGTTCTGAACATCTGCACCAAGTTTTGTGCAGATTCGTCAATTCCTTATGAAGATATAAACTTTTGGACCCAATAGCACCACCTACCACTAAAGCTGAAAAAACTTAACACTACGTGACAGTAACTTATCTTTTACAAGGATCTAAAGTCTTACTGCGTCAGCGTCCGTATGAACTGCCAGATCGGCTCCTGACAAAAACACGGTTTTTATCTGCTTTTTATCACTTTTCGTTTAAACAACTGGTCACAATAATTGCAAACCGCTTTTTAACGTCGCCCTGTGAGCAGTTTCAATCATCAGCTGTTTGTATAGCATGTTTTTACCTTACTGAAGCGGTAGTGTGTGGGACGTCACAACTCTTCCCCCTCCATGCCTCCGCTCACCTGTAGCCCTTCCAACTGGAACAGAGGATTACCACTCTTCAGCAGACCCAGGAAAATTAACACAACTCTGTCATTATCCTGGGCCGGACCTTCTCCACTAGCGCCCAGCTGACTGATACGGTTCCCCTCCAGCATGACGAGGCCAAGGAGCGTGGATCCACTACAGGGTCTCTGACTGGACTTGGGGTGCCGAATGCCCATGCTTCTCCTGCTGTAGAGGATGATCGCTGGTTTCGGCAGCCACACGCCACAGCATCTCTGGAGATGCTCCTCTGCCTGGACCTCAGAGTGTCCAAGATGTTGGCCGAACTTCCAGCAACAGTGATCAGCACGTGGACACGCCCACCACACTCATCATCGGGGACTCCATCGTGAGGAATGTGCAGATGAGAGGAGCGCTCCCTCTGTCCTTCCCTGGAGCCACCGTGATGGATATTGCAACAGGTCTTATTGATCTCCATCCACGTGTGAGTAAGGTTTTTATCCACACCGGCACCGACATCCACAAGCAGCAATCTGAGCTTCTAAAGCATGATTTTATTCACCTTTTAAATCTTTTAAAATCCTCACGTGTCTGTTTTTATCTCTGGCTCCACTCCCACCTTTGGCAGAGGAATTGGTGGTTTTAGTAGACTTTTATCTCTGAACACTTGGCTCTCCTCTGCCACCGTGATGCACAACATTGATTTTATAAACAATATTAACATCTTCTGAGGCAGGAGGCAACTGTTTGGGGCAGACAGGCGTCACCTAGATAGACAGGGTACCCGTGCCCTGGAAATGAGTTTGGCCTGTCCACGACCCCCACTATCCACCATGCCACCCCCTCAACCACATCCTGATGTCCAGCTGGTCCCTGCTCCTATGACCCCAGCTCTGATTTTAACAGTAACTCACATATTGGACTTGGACCTCACTCTGTCTCGTTAATTCCTGTCATCAGCAGAGAGCAGCCTAATTACCATAAACCAAACAAATGCAACCCCAATAATCTTAAACAGTTACCAATAATTCCACTTTCACAGAATCATACTGTCACTCCCTCTCCAGTCACCATTAATATGGCACTTTTAAACGTCCGCTCTCTGCTAAACAAAACTTTTATTATTAACTCATTCACTGCCAGCGTTTTTGAGCGTTTTTACTGTTTTTTAAAGAGTCACAGAACATTGTGCTCTATGATCATGTAAACGCCAAAACTACCTAAAGAAATAGTAGACTCACTTCTTACATCAGGAAGAATCACCGTATTTCTAGCGTTATCCATTATTTCACAATCTGGTGCCCAAGCGCTGCTGCAGAAGCATTTCCGGTTCAGCGCATCGTTTTTTTCACAGCAGCGGCCCAAAACAAACTCCTAATTCATTGATTTTCTGCTTCCTGATCACGTGATGTGTGACATACACGGATGAAGATCCGCTTTAGACACGTGATGTTTGTTCTCACGGTGCTGGGGCTCGTTCCGACGCCCACCCCGTAAAAAAAACGCAATTGACGACTTAAAATTGCCAAATTTTAACTTTACTTATTCAACAAGGAGCAGCAAAAGGGGAGGCGGTACTGCCTTCACAAGCTCAGCAACACTTACCGCCAAACCTGTTTCATTTGATCATTTTAGCACCTTTGAATAGAATGCAGCTGTTCTTGAGACTCTTCAGATTTTACATGTCACAGTTTATAGACCTCCAAAAAATAACACACCTTTTATAGAAGAATTTTCAGAGTTTTTATCAAACTTACATAATTCCTATGAACAGATCATTTTAGCTGGTGATTTTAACTTACATGTAGATAACCTTTTAGACCCTTTATCAACTGACTTTTTAAATATTCTTAATTATATGGATTTTAGCCAACATGTCACAAAGCCAACTCACAACAGAGGGCACACCCTAGACTTGGTCATCACATATGGCCTGTCCACCCGTGTGCTCTCTGTTGTCGACTTGGCTGTCTCTGACCACTATTGCGTGTTTTTTAATATCACCGGTTTTACCCAGCGGGAGACCTCTGTGAGAACCGTCAGGAAACGTCATCTAACCCCTGAAGTAGCTGCAGGTTTTATTGATATTTTAGAAAAAATACCTCCTATTGTTTTACCTGCCCCCTGTGATTTTATAGTCAACGATTTTAACAGTAGGCTTCAGTCCACCCTTGACCGTCTGGCTCCACAAAAAAATTAAAAAGATACAGCCTAGACTGATAATTCCATGGAGAAACGAAGCTCTCAGATTACAAAAGAGGAACTGCAGGGAGGCAGAGAGAAAATGGAGGAAAAACAAAATCACAATAAACCGTCAGATATACACAGAAACCCTAAAATCATACAACAATGCAGTAAGGAATTCAAGGAACGCATACTTTTCCAAAGTCATCTCAGAAAATAAAAATAATCCCAAAATCCTGTTTTCCACCATTAATAATCCAATCTGAGTAGCGATCAGGATTTACTATCAGACTGCTGTTAGATCTTTCCTGGCATTTACTGACTCTTGTGCCCAAGTAGTTTTACCAGAGAAAAGGAATAACAAATAATTATAAAAAATGATGAAAAATCTGTACAATTACAATAGGGTTACATGCCCTTCAGGCTTGGAACCCTAATAACAATCATCTGGTCTAAAAGCAAACAGGGCAATAATATGAGAAATAAAGCCCTGTTGTTTCCAGGTGAAGGGTTTGTTTTGGTGAAAACACAGCTGAGGATCGTCAGTTCTGCCCCCTGCTGGTGCATCAGCTGATCAGAGGTGCATGACCATGAGACCAAACCTCATTCACATGAATGTTAGTGGCTCTGGCTCTGTTGGTTCCTACACACAGCTGCCTCACCTGTGTGAATGTTGGTGGTCAGAGGGACCTCCGTCAGACAGCTCTACTATAGTTTAGCTCCATCACAGGGTAGTCCTAGGTGAAGCATTTTAGGTGCCTAAAAAATATCTAATTTTTAATTATTGTTATTAAACAGTATTATGTCATTACTATTATTATTAGAATGACTGTTATCAACAGATGCTGATTTCTATTTGCAGGTCCAGAAGTCCTGCTTCTTTGCAGCAGGTGTGAAGGAACCCTCTGAGAGGAAGGGAACCATTTCCCAGTATTTCACCACACTTCACTGCCCCGTGTGTGACAAGCTGACCCAGCTGGGGGTGTGCTCACAGTGCCGCGCTGAGCCCCAGAGGGTGGTCGTCACTCTCCACCAAGACATGAGGCAGTGGGAGAGCCAGCAGGAGCAGTTGTTGAAGGTCTGTTTACCTCTCTGGTCCTCAAACCTGATGGCATCTAAAACCCCGCAGGACCACCCAGAGTCAGAACACACCGCTTCCAGTGCTGCATTCTGTGTATAGCTAGCACTAGCTTCAGTTTAGCTAACGTGTCACAAACACATCAGCGTCTGTAGAAAACGTTAGACACACCTACATTCCACTCTCACCTGTAGCCCACACAGATGTCTGAGTCCTACTGATAGAGCCCTTGCCCCACTGCTCCAAGACTGCTGTTTGCATCAACGCTTGCTGTTTTGACAGATTCGTCTTTGTGTCCAGGTCTGCAGGAACTGTAGCGGCTGTGCTGAGCGCCAGGTCCCCTGCATGTCCCTGGACTGTCCCATCCTCTACAAACTGTCTCGGGTCAATAGACAGCTCGCCAAGGCCCCCTACCTTCGACAGCTGCTGGAACAGTTCTGATTGGCTCCTGGTCCTGCTGGAAGCCTCTTGCATTCCTGTTGGTTTACTGGATCAGCAGCTGACCCCCAAGGATGACCACTAAATGTTTGTTTCTCTAGTCTTTGGTAACAGTATTACTGTACAGCTCATCTTCACACAGTGATTGTACTGATGCTCTGACCCAATAGGGAACCAGAACCCTGTTCAGTCTTTATGTTCTGGGACTTGATTTATGTCTTATATACATTCATGACTTTTTACTGATCAAACAGCTGGAACCCAGATATGTCTTTTTGTAAAACAAGTTAGACGACAGTTTTCACAGTTTTTAATGAGGTTGTTGTGGGCAGAGCTTTCAGATATAATAAACTCTTCTGGTGATTAATTATGTCTCACGGTGTTGATTGGTTTAAATCAAAAACATCCACAACATTAAATAGATCAGCCACTTGGCAGAGTGATGAGGACAATTCTATCTTGCTCAGGTGTCCTCAAGCAAGGCACTAAAGTCCTGTTAACCCAGGTATTTGTGCTCTGACCACACCAGTAGAACCCCTGACCCATCAAGACAGGCTTATGACATCAGAGACAACTTTTTTCTGTCAGAGCAGCCAGAGCGTTGCATCTGTACGAATCTATGAGCGGAGACACCAAGTCTCCAGCAGCCTCTACCAGCAGACTGGAGGTAGCAGGGGAGCCGGGAACACTGGCAGTGTCCAGAGATGGCACCTTTTGGGTTGAATCAGCAATACTTGGTGCATCCTCCATTTCAATCACTTCAAAGTCTACATCGTTCCACTGATCAGCCTGTTTCTGCTCCTTTTCCTCATCGGATCCTGAGTCCAGCAGTGCCTGCCTGTATTCCCCATCATCAGCATCCACTCGTCCAATGGAGCAGGTTCTCCTGCCCTGGCTGCCGGGTGCTGAGGCCAACTTGTACATGACAGGAAAAAGGATGGCTGTAAAGGTGGCTGTGATGAGGGACAGGTACATCAGCAGGGGCTGATGAGGGAACTTCCCCAGCAGGAAGCCTACTATTGCAGGGAGCACCATCTCACCCAGAGCTGCACCCACTACAAAGACTGCCGCCGTGTGGGCAGTGACTGTGGTGTACTGCTCCAGCCAGGAGATGCCACTAGGAAATGTGGTGGCCATGGATGCCCCGTACAGGCTGGTGCAAACCCAAAGAGCCACGTTCTGGCTGCTGAAGAGGCAGAGGAGAAGAGAGGAAACTGTGGAGCCGACCAGGCATAGGAGGATCATGGTACCTGGGTGCAAACAGGCTGCAAAAAAGATAGCAAGACCTCTGGTGGCAGCAAACGCACCCCAGAACACAGAGTTTAGTCCTGCTGCCTCAGCCTGAGACATCCCAGCATAGTCCTTAGCAAACGTAAAGATGAAGGAGCCGTATGCTACCTCTGCCCCAACATAAGCAAAGAAGAAGAAGAAGAGGAGGGTGACGAGAGCTACATGGTGTCTGGTCACCAGGGGCCTCCCTGATGCTGTATGTGGTTCAGTGAGTGGCAAGATGCTGCATGAGTACAGGATGAAGAAAAATAAGGACAAGAGGAGGAGGAAGGAGCCGATCACAACGTAGGCCCACATGGACTCAATCATGGTGAAGGTGCTTGTGATGGAGGAAAGGTTGGTGCTGGGGGGCACAGAGTTGGTGAAGGTTGAGTTTCCATGGTGCCCAAACAGCATCTTGGCTATGATGGGGGACGCAAAGGCCCCGGCAGCAAAGCTGAAGTGAAGAGCCTGCATGTGGGGTCCTGAGTGCTCCCCCCATGTGTTCAGGATGAGCACGTTACCACCTGAGGAACAGCACAGAGATGCATGTTACTAACAAGGTCTAAACCCATTAGCAGCAGCAACAAGCCATTAGAACAGGAAACAAACCTGACCTGGTCACCTGCTGGTGCGTAATCAAAGGTCTAAGGGGGCTTGCTGATGACACGACAGTCCTGAGGTTCTGGACTTTTGCCTCAGACAGACTGGAAGCGCTACTTCAGCCAAAGCTTTAAAAGCAGGACAGATGCTCTGAAGGGAACCTTTTGTGTTACCTGTGATGTTCTCTGTGTAACGTTTAAAACACACCTGCATGAGTCCAGGATGTTAATTGTAATCTATCAAAATGATGGACGGCCTTCAGATTTTTTTAGTCACCATTTAAAAAAAAAAAAAACAGCCAAATATGGAAAATATCAGGTTAACGTGACCCCTGATTTGGGATATACATCGATAGGCTGATGTGGAAAATATACCGCAATACGACTTTTCTATATTGTCCAGCCCTAATTACTAGTGATGCGCGGGTTGTCTTCCAAATATTTCAGACAGTTTTTTAAACACAGTCATGTTTTAAAACATAACGTGCAGATAACCTTTGAACCTATGACGTAGGCACGTAGAACGCGGCAGCAAAATGCGCTCCAAGCAGGTGGCAGGCAGCCACATCAACAAAACGATAGAGGAAGATATTTTGGATAAAATTCGTTTGGGAGTTTACATTCTTAAAAGAAAGGAGGAACAAACTAATCGCGTGTTTGGGAAAGATTCAGCGAGGTAAGAAGCTCAATATTATAACGTGTTTTTAATGAGGCGGGCGGGTCAGACTTTTTGAAATCTGCGGTACCCGCGGGTTGAAAAAAACCCTAACCCACGCATCACTACTAGTTATATCAAACAGTTTTGTTTAGAAACATCCTGATTCCTAGCCGTCTCACCTGTATCCAGGGCTCCCATAGACATCCCAATGCTAGACATGAAGCCAGTCAGAACCGCTGCCTGCTTACAGAAAGGGATGGCATACATCCCAAATGATGTGAGCAGCATAGAAAACCCTAGGATGAAATAAATCAAATGGATTAAAGAACAGGAAGTGAGCAGCGAGGTGTGGTTGCTGCTGCAGACAACTGTGTCTCACCCAAAAGGAGGTGGGGGTTAATTCGGTCAAACAGAAAGCCTCCTATGAGCGATCCTCCGATGTAGCCGGCAGAGCGGCCAACAAAGATGTAGGAGATGTTGCCGATGTTCTTGTTTACATTCTCCGCCAGATCCTTAAATGTTGGGCCAAGGACAGAGATGCTCATGCCCTGGAGAGAAACCCGGAAATGGTTACAACACTACAGGAGAACATCTACGCTGCCAGACATTTTTATTGTGCCAGAAAAAAACGAAGACTTTGATACAACTTTTTCATGAACTTTTTTATACAGATACAGGTGGAACCTGTAGCTGTACAACTTTGTGTGACGGTGGCTCAGGGGGTAGGAGTTTGCCCTGTAATCTGTGGGTTGCAGGTTTGAACCCAGGCTCCTGCTGTCATGTTAGTCGTTATGTCCTTGTGCATAAATATACATAAATATAATTTGCATAAATAAACACAAAGGCAGTGGCAGAGGAGTTAAGTGCCAGCCCGGTAGCACTGTAACTGGAGGTTGAGCCCCGCTCAGTCTGTCACAGTCATTGTGTCCTTGAGCAAGACACTTCACCCTCCTTGCCTGCTGGTGGGGGTTGGAGGGACCAAAGAACGACAGACAGATAAGATAAAAACAGACATAAATACTGTTCTCATATGTGCCAGGGATGCCACTAGGGGTGGTCCCCATTTTCAAGAAAACACATCAGAAGTGTTCTAGATAAAGGGGGAATCACTCCTTCGATGGTTGAAGCTCGGATGGAGGAGGATCGATGTGGTTCTGGTCCTGGCTATGGGTGCTGGTGGGGGCACGGGAGTTTGTCCAACCAGTCCACATGCGTTTGTGGATCTGGAGAAGGCTGATGAGCATGTCCCCAGATGTGGTCCTCCTAGTGTCAAACTAGAAACTCCCTGGGGTCTGGGGAGGTTCTCAACTGAATGTGGAGTGGCTGGAATGAGGAGCAGAACCTCCCTGCCTCAAATGGAGAAGCTGATTGAGACAGCGCCTGCAGCAACGTGGATTCTGAACCAGTCCGTTGACGTGAAGAGGAGCTAAGCTCTTGATTTACTGGTTCTTCGACATTCCCATCCTCACCTATGGTCATGAGCTTTGGATGAGGACAGAGAGAACAAGACCATGAATACAATGGGGGGGGGGGGGGGGGGGGGGGGGGCACATTCAAGTGAAACCATGGCTCCTCTACGTCCAGATGAACCTGCTGAGTTGGTTCAGGCATTTTGTCAGAATGCCTCCTGGACGCCTCCAAGGGGAGGTGTGCACTGCTGGCAGGAGGCCCCTGGGTAGACCCAGGACACACTGGAGGGGTTATATCTCCACCTGGAGATCTTGCTGGTGGAGGTTTCAGGGAGAGGGCCGTTTGATTCATATCTGTTCAGCAGCACCAGCAAGGAAACCAGACATGTTTAACACCCATTCATTCCACTCTAAGCAGCAAATGGATGAAAATGAAAGCAGCTAAAGAGAACAGAACCCTACTGCTGCTGTTCCTCTTCACCCATCAGCAGCTCTGACTCAAAGATAAAAACATCATTGTTGTGTCAGCTGAGGAGACCTTTCATACAGAAGTAGTATCTGCTGAGGTGTGCACAGGTGGATTTCACTGATGCCCCCCGTGTGCAGATTGTTTTGAAAAGATAAATACTAAAACATGTAAGCTTCGCTAGTTTAACCAGGCTGGGTCAGGGTTAGCTAGCTGATGATAACAACCAGAGCAGCTGGTAGTAACAGGAGGACCTACCAGACCCAGGAAGGACCCACACAGCGCCAGCGTCAGCACCCAGCGGCCAAACGACTCTTCTCCGCCAACCACCTTCACCCGGTCGTGGCATCCCGGTGTGGCCGTCCTCTTGCTCGCCTTCAGGGCGCTCTTCAGCCCACGGCCCGCGTCCTTCCTCTTGTCGAACAGGGTGTCTTCTTCATGGTCTTCCTTGTCTACCATGCTAGCGAAACGGACATGTTTCTGTTTAACAGCGGAGGAAGTCATACCTGTCCGCTGAAGCTTTATCACCTCGAAACCGGCGGTTCGGCTCGTGCTGTCCGAACAGCGTTAATGCTAGCCTGACTGTTCCGGTTCTGGTCTCTCCAGATGAACAGTCGCACCTACAGAGTTAAAATGAACAGGTTGGTTTTAGAGAGGGGCATGGTCCAGTACCGGAGGGTAACAGCGGAGAGCCGCTGCTCCTCATCTGACACCGGCCAATGGCTGCCCGCCGAGCGGATTTATGATATGCGTGATGTCAGCGCAAGGCCCTCTTTGTCGCCTCTGATTGGCTAGAAGGGCTCAGCTAGAGTAGGGCGCTGTGGCAAGCCGTTTTAACATTTATTCAACAGTCGGACCTCATAAATTCCTATTTTATATAGTAATAATATAATTTATCATAGAACTAACTGTATTCTTACTAGTTATAATTGCAATGAAGATATCAACAGCTATTTGTTAATAGTAGAAATTATAATTAAGGAAATCCATAACAACTGCACTACTAGGAATTCTTGACAGGAAGAATGTGATGGTGGATAGGAGGCGCTATGTGACGTAATTTGTCCTAGTAAGAAATACATTTCCGATATCTGAAATGTACATTCTGGATAGTAGCAATGTTATTATGGATATCTGGAATGTTAATTTCTAAAAGGAACAATATAATTATACATATCTGGAATGGATATCCAGTCTGATTAATAAATGCTAATGGTGCGTTCGATTTACCTCGGAAGTCGGAACTCGGAACTAGGAATGACGTCACACCCGAGTTAACAGCGTTCTGGTTTCCGTAGTCGGAGAAGTTGGAATTCCAATTATTCAGTTTAACTTTTTTATTTTTATTTTATTTTTTACTTTTTTATCAGGTCAAATAGGTAAAAAACAAACACGAATGATGGACTGTTGGTGCGTTCGATTTGTCTGTTTATTTTACAAGACACACATATAAGAGTGTGTTTGAAATAAAAGTTACATGTAGCGCTTGCATCTCTAATTTGAACAAACTAAAAGTTTTGTTTATTAGTCGTATGTTTTTCGTTAAGAGCTACCTAAACAGCAGTTTTCGAGGGCGCTGCCATCTTGGATTTCGAGGTCGGAGTTCTGAAAAACGTCCGAGTTTCCGACTGGGAGTTCCGACTTTGCGGGGCGTTTTATTTGATTTTTCCTACTCGGAAGTCGGGATTTCCGAGTTCCGAGGACAAATCGAACGCACCATAAAACGGCTTGGCACAGACCGCGTGACCGGTACTACCCATGTGCCTTACATAGACATATACATAGACGCCCCATTGGGCGCTGGAGAGCGTAACAACGTCGCCGCCATATTGGATGGGTCTCCTCATTCTACAAAGTCAATGCAGAGTGGGCAACTATGCCCATTTTTGTGCAGCCTACAGTTGCAACAACCGGTGTACTATTGAAAACAGATCACATGGGATTACTATTGACGTTTCTAGCCTACCTGATGAGATTTTATATTTCAATTTATTTTGTTTAATTATGTTTTTATTTTAATTATCATGCCATGTGTCTGATTTTGTGAAAAAGCTTGATAAAATGTGCTTTTTAGCAAAAAGAAAAGTGAAATCTGTGATAATTTGGAAGCAAGATGGCACCTGCTGTCTGGGCTTCTCATCTGCCGCTCCTGTTTATATAGGCTATGTCCAAATCCAGGGGTTGCATGCTCATGAGGTCAGGTTTTTAAGACCAGTGACGTCACAGCGCCGTGTCGAAGACCGTCCAAATTCCAAGAATGCTCAGAATGCGGTCTTATTCTTTTCCCTGATTTTGAGAATGGGTGTGGCGTAGTCTCCTGTGATCTCCTCACCTCCATAAATCCCATGATGCACTGCGGGATTTTTTTCTGTACCGGCAATGGCAGAAGAAACAGGATACGCAGCAGGAGAGCAGCAGTACAACTTTAAATGACAGCTTATTAAAATCTGACTGAACAAAAAGTAAAGTCCTGAAGTGGTTGTGTTTTTATGCGTTTCCTGTTTTCATTAGGCCTGTAATGTGTTTTCGTATTCTTGTTCTTATTTACAATTCATAAAATTGGTAAATCATAAATCCTAAAATAACCAAGGAAAAAGTTTAAAACATGCGCAAGCTCCATTTCTGCAGCTTCTTAGTGTGGTAGCAGTTGATAGGTGACAGGAGGACATCTGCCAAAGGGGTGGGACTAATATTTAAGGCTAGACTGTCCACATTCACAGCTGTGACTAAAGTCGTCATTGGCAGTGAATGAGTTAAAGTCAGGTGGAAAAAGACCATCTCTGATCCCTGGCTGAATGACAACACCCGTGCTCTCAGACGCCAATGTAGAACACTGGAACATAGATGGAAAAAGGATAAGCAACAAATTTCCCTACAATTGCAAAAGACACCTTGGCAGCTTATCAAAAAGCTGTCAGATCAGCTAGAAATAATTATTTTGCAAATATCATTGAGATGCATCGTGGTGACCAATGCAAACTTTTCACTACCATTAACTGTCCTGTCACGAAAGTTCTGTCCCTCCACTCCAACTACAGCTCTATGTACTGATTTTCAGACCTTTTTCCTGGATAAAATCGGTGCTATTAGACAGTTTGTTAGGGCCTGTTTTCCAGGAGGAGTCACTCTGTCCTCATTTTTCTACATTTCACCATGTCTCCCTTCAAGATCTGGACAAACTAATCAGGTCTATTAAGCCCTCAGGCTCCCCACTGGATTCTCTCCCCCCAACGTTTCTACTTGGGGTACTCCCTGTAGTGGGTCCCTTTTTCCTGAACATCTTAAATTACAGCCTATCCTCGAGTGTTTCCAGGAGCCTTTAATAAAGCAGTTGTTCAACTGCTATTGAAGAAACCTGGCCTGGATCACGATGAATATGCAAACTTCCATCTAATTTCCCAAACTTCCTTTTCTGTCAAAGGTTGTTGAAAAAGTGGTACATGCTCAGCTCTCTCATCATCTAGTGCAGTGGTTCTCAATTAGTGGGGCGGAGAAGGAGCAGAGGGGGCGCGGCGGACCGCACCCGACCCCCCCAACCAGTGGCGCAAAAAGTGGGTATGCAGTGTATGCGGCGCATAGGGGCGGCAGGCTGGAGGGGGTGCCAAATAGAATAGAATGCGATGATGCATAAAATATTTTTAGTCTGTGTACTTGTCCGTTTGTGTACCTGTGAACTATATCATTAATAAACACGACAGTGATTAGGCGCTATGGCGCCCCTCCGTATCCCCCCCCCCACACACACACACACACACACACGCACACACAGGGCCGGAGTGGGACACATTTTCAGCCCTGGAGTTTCAGACCCCAGACCGGCCCACTTCATGACCTATTATCTGATGCTGTGTTTCTATAAGCTGAGCTGAACTTATGATAGCCAGACCATTCAGGTGTTCTTGTTGTTCTACTATAGATGAGCCTCAGTTTGAGAAACTTCCCTCAGCAGAAGCAACTGTAACAGGGAGAGCTAGGGTTCACCTCTAACCTCAGCATTGACCCAGTTATGACCAGAAATCCATCATACTAGCAGATTAAGATTTGCTCCGGTCTAAATGGACACTTAAATTATTGACTACAGCATATATATATATATATATATATATATGTATATATATATATATATATATATATATATATATACAGAAAGCCCCCCCCCCCCCAGACAGTCAGACCTGCCCAGTTTGTATGGATGTTTTCCTACATATTATTTATATATACACCAATAATAATAATAGCATGGATTGAAAGGCTATGAACCTAAGATATCAGACAGAGGTGAAGGTTTATGCATTTAACAAGACTTTTCATAAATGGTAACGAGTAGGGATGGGAAAAATGAAGCGAAGCTTCGAGGCTTGTATCGAACCAGAAGGGGGCGTGTCCATGAAGCCCCGCTCCGAGGCTTGCTTCATTTCGCCGAAAACCACGTGACTGATGACAAACGAAGCTTCGTTTTGCCTGAATCACGTGACTGGTTCGTTTTCTGTGTCACTTTCAAAATAAAAGCTGCCGAACCTCACAGTGATTTGTGGGTTGTTTTGTTTGGTTCATGTGTCTCAATTTATTGCGCTTGTGGAAAAAAAACAGCTGTCATCTTAATTTGCATTCCAAAAATAAGTGTAAGATGTGGATCACTAACACCCCACCCAATATAATTTGTGTAAGTCCACACTTTTGAAAACAAAATTATTTCCTTGAGTGAAACAGCAGCTTCATGTTATGTGAACATATGCATAAACCACAATACAGGTTTGACAACACGTTCATTATGATGGCTGTCATGTTTCACTCCCAGCTCCAGAGACTGCGGAGCTTGCTGTCGAGTGTCAAACTGAAGCAATGTGTTCTTATATATTCAGTCTTTGGTTACGGAGCTGGGAGCTGCTAGCCAGGCAAGCCATCCTATATATGTGTATATAACTATATATGTGTATAATATGTGCAGGCCCGGATTAATGCACAGGCTAGATATGGCTTGAGCCTAGGGGCCTCGTGTGTTCCGGGGCCCCCTATTGGCCAGTAAAAAAAATTCATGATTTTATTTAAATTTACAAGCAAGGATATGTACTTTTCTAAATCTTTGTTTCCCAGAAAATTAGCATCTGCTCAGCAGGAACCACACAACAAATCAGAGACAATACGTGTACACTGCAGTGTTTGCAAAAACACGTCGAACAGTCGGACACCGACGTGATTTAATAATGTCCGACGAAAAACTTTAAATCGTCGGACATTATGACCGACGTCGTGCGTCTTCTCTGAACATGCCAAAATAAAATAAACTTCCTAAAAACCACAAATTGCAGACTGGCTTCCCCTGGAAGTTCTCAACTTAAACACTCAGGGGGACCCCGAAAAAAGATCCAGTTTCTACATATATTACATTATTTATTTGGACTCTCAGCGTAGCGGGTCTGTTTTGGACGGATTGGATGGAGAGCGGCAGAGCGCTGATTACTGATGCGCTCCGCCGGGCAGCTGCGTCCTGCACATGGCCACAGTAACATTCTGTGGCGCCACCAAAAAAAAAACATAATTAACAAATGATCGTTCATGTTTGCTCATACTTTCTATCTTTCATTTGTGCCTGACGCGCTCCGCTGCTGCATCACCTGTGCTTCAGTGACATCACCTCTCTGGCACGGCCGCACTGCGCACATTCCAATTTTTGCGGTCGACGGATCTTATTGATGTGCTAATTTCAAAAGTAACTTGTGAGTTGAAAAGTAAGAAGCCAGGCAACAGTTTCTCTGGAGGACTGGGAGGAGATGCAGCTAAGAGACAGCAGGGCAGGAAAATAGTCGCATAAAAAAAAAAGTGTTTGAAAAGGAAAATGTAGGCAGATATGTCCACTACACGTTTGTAATTTTATAATAATAATTTATAAGCATGTAATATTTATTTGATACAATTCAGATCACCTTCAAAACTCAGTCCCACACCCAGGGCCGTTCCTAGGCATTTCGGGGACCACGGCACAGTGCCCCACGCCCCCCCACCACCTTAAGAAAAAGATAATTTCTTTACATTGTGATATTTGTGATGAACTAAATCGTCAGACAGAATGAGTTTTTGTCATTAACAGCAGTTTATTAGAGTAGTTTAACAAACAGCTGAGATAAACCCACATCTCCAACTTCCAGTTTCACCTCAACCAGCCACAGCGTCTCTTAAAGGAACAGTAACATCAGGCTACAGCATCAGTCACAAAAAGCCCTTATGGATCATTAACTATTGTCATATATACTCTGTTGTTTCTGGTGTTTCATAATAATTTATAATAATTATATGATCTCTAATAATTTCCTGATAAACTTTGTTAATCCTCATTTTATGAATTTGGCAGAAAATCACATTGATGGTTCTTTTTTCAAATTATGTCAACAGATTATTGTCACAATAAAAATATGTATAATATGTAAAGGTCAGAGGTCACCATTATCCACTGTTATATAGATACAATTCTGAAGCCCGCGAGGACATTGTCCTACGTGGTTCAAAAATGTCCTGCGTGAGACGCTCTCATGGCTGCCAGTTTGGCAGGCGTGGCTCAAAGGTTTTCACAAACACTGACACGGAAATATATTTTTATTCTGACAATGCAGCTTTTAGGTTGATGCACATGATGCCTCTTGTTCTTTAAATAACCTGATAGAATTTTTGTGTTCATGCAAGACAAACACACCTGTGTTCACACAATACACACATGTTGGTGTAAATATTCTGCATCAGTAAAGCCTCATTTACAGGTTGACAAGAGTTTGATATCAGGGTTTCCCCCAGCGCTATAGTAGCCTGGCGGGCCGCCAGGCTTTGCGTGCCCCCCCCCCCCCCCCCCCCCCCCCCCCCCCCCCCCCCCCGCCAGGCTAAGCGTCACTTATTTATTTATTTTAAAGTTTTTTTAATGCACCAAACTAACATTTCAAATGTTAAATTTAGCGCTGAAACAAATACTTGAATGTTTCTATTAAAAAATTCCTCAAATCATTATTATTTACTGATTAGAGGCGTTGTTAAATGCGCACCGCAGTCTGACTCTAATTTATGCTGGGCTTACACCTAAGGATTTTCACGGTCTCAGACTAAAGACTGGCAGTCTTTAGAAATCTTATTGGAGTCTCTGCGCGCTCCCATCGTCTCGATCGTTAAATGTAATGTGATAATCTGCTGTCGGCGACCCGATTTATGCCAGTCTTTCTCTAGTCTTTCACTTCCAGTATGCTAGATATTGTCTCTAGTCGGAGTGTAGTCGTAGTGACGTACAACAATCAACAACCAATAAAATACGTTCTCGCAGCGGAACCAGGAAGCCCAGTCAGTCACAACAAAACAAGCATGTCTGCAGACGTTGAAATAACCCCCAAATTCCACTATCTCCGCTCCGCTCCGCTCCGGCACGAACTCCGCAGCAAGTGCGCCGCCCCCCGTTCCCCCATCC
>SSNS01000362.1:7625-38157 GCA_006937985.1 Aphyosemion australe
TTCCTGCTCTGAGGAGATAAAAGTGCACACTTCTCTCTCCTCAGGCAGTCTGGCCCGGTTTTAGCTGCTGTGGTGTCCGAGGAGAGAGATGTAGGGAACAAAGAGGAGGAAGAGATTTGAGACACTAAAGTGCACATGTAAACCTCTCCTGCATTCAACTCTGCCATCCTGGTACCTTTGTGAAACCTGACCTAGATTGAAGAAAGACCAAGCTCAAAGAGCTCGAGGCTCCTTGTCTACTTCCTGGAAAACAGACTGTTCTCTTTCATTGGTCTGTGGTCAATAAAAAAGGACTGCATTGTGGCAGAGTTCAGTCACAAGGGTAGCAAATCAGTCTCATGAAAGATTTCATTTTTTATTTCAAAACTTGTTTCTTTGAGAAATTACGACATTTCAGTTTTATCTCACAAAATTCTGAAACTGAATCAATGATATCTTCTCTACTGTGACTTTATTTAATTATTAAAGACATGACACGGCTCTTCACTGAGGCACGATAAGGAGAAAACAGTCAGTAACGATAATCCAGTAACTTGAGCTGCCAGTTGTTGAGATTTGGCTCATTATTTTCCACACTGTGAAGGGATGGAAGACGGAATGTTTTTCTGTCTAGTGATTACCAAGCCAACCAAGAATGGTGCACTTATGGGAACTGAGAGAGATTCATAGTAAAAAAAAACATCACAGCATTCCAGCAGATTTCCATGCTGATGCGTTGTCCCTGGAGCTTTCTGTTCAGATTCTAACAAAAATATCCCAGCGTTACACGAGGATACAGAAAACCACACCACCACAGCGCCCAGATCACACTCTCAGCTCCCAGCAGCACTGGTGCAATCAGTAATTAAAGATGAGTAAAATGCACTTCAAGTTAACTGGGGTTGTAGTAGTATCTTATAAATGACCACCTTGTGAGTCGATCTCTGTGGGAAAAATGCTCTGGTGCTCCTGTTTCAGGAATCAGAAGAGCAGAGGTGAGCAGGTGATGGTCGGGATTTAGTCTTATTTCCTGATATTCGGACATCTTGCCTCTGATTGGCTAACAGCAACACAACTCTTCCACTGCCATGTTTTATCTCCACAAATAACACAAGCCTGAAGGAGTTCCGCCATGTTGTGGAGTTGCTAATGCTAATGGTTAGCTTCTACTAGCCGAAATGTGCTCTGCTCTCTCCTGGACACTAAATCAACAACACGAGCCAAGATGGCTGAGTCCATGAATGCTACATTTTCAGAGTGATGTAGATCTGTGTGGCTTTTCTAATCTGAGCATTTCCTCGTCTATTTTCTATCGGTGGCTAATGCAGGAAATAGGGGTAGAAGACTATTTTCACATTCAGTCTGCATGTGAAACTCAGAGTGATCGATTGTATTAAAAAAAATCAAGTAAAAACAGGTTCTTAGTGAACTTGCTCTTTAATCATCGAAAAATTCATCCTCTAATCACAATATGCTTTCATCAAAATGTGACTCGTCCCTAAAGCAAAATATAATTTAATCCCTAATAATATTTATCCACTAATAAATCTGTCAATAATGCAATTATGATTTGTTACTGATTACAGCTCTAGCTCAGATGTTATACCTAAAACCTCTGTGATAATATTAGCTCCGTAGGTATCATCAGACTGCAGCAGCATATCTGCTACTATCTCTACAATAATCTGACCTTGTGTACTTATATGAGCCATTACCCTGGTCTGTTTGGTTTCACAGATTAATGTAAGAGAGCGTTAACAAACCTATCAGACACCAGTAACATGATACAAGTCTGGTTTCCCTCCTGTGGTTTTTACAGAAAAACAGTCTCACGAGGCATGATGGGTCACAGCAGCTGGAGCACTTACCACTGGAGCAGTTGGAGCCCCCCCAGCCCGGCTCACACTGACAGGTGTTCGGTGCCAAACAGCGGCCATGAACACAGCTCTCTACACAATGGGCTGAACATGGAAAAGACAGGAAGAGAAGCCAAAAATACATGAGGAAAAATCAGATTGTAGTCATTAAACCTGTCCATTAGAACAAACGATGCTCAAAGTCATGTCTGTACTTTCATTCCATCGTCAGAATCATTTAAATAGGTAATTAAGGTAGTATTCTGTGGGTGTTTAAAGTTTAGAGCAGGGGTTCCCAAAGGTGGGGTCAGGCCCCCACTGTGGGTTGTGAAATGATTGGCTGGAGGTCTTGAGAGGAAATCAATATATCAAATAATGGAAATCAAATAATTTTCTACAGCGGGTTTAATTTACTGCATTCAGGTACAAGTTAAAATGATAGTAATGAGTTGGAGTAACAATACTGGTTGAAGTCGTTTGTATTTTCATTATAATCTTGTTTATTCTAGCCTAGAAATTTAGACAGACTGCTCGGCAGGTCGTACTCACTTATATAGGATGGCACTGGCTTGCCAGGCTTCCCAGAGACATTTGGAGGTTGAAAGTCTTTAGTTTGTGGGTCAGAAGTTAAAAAGTTTGGGAACCACTGATTTAAAATATCTAAAATAAAAAAACCTAGTTGTGCAATAAGATAAAGGTGTGCTTTAGCAAATAAGCATGGAATGTAAATGTTGTTTGATTAATTTTCATAATAACATTTCAATAACTCAGCTTGCTGCATTTGACCTCTAACAGATAATAAAAACAGGAAGTAGTTCATGTGCCCTTTATGCTGATAGACTTGTCTCCTAATCTGAACAACCCTCTGTAGCCTGCAGGATTTGTCCTGTTGAGCAGCAGCATGTGACAGTTTTTCACACAACAGAGTCTTCTGACTCAGAGATAAACTCCCTCTGAGCTCCTGAGGCGCTCTCACACTGTCCTCTATCAAAGCACACACACATTACCAGTTGGCTTTTATCAACAACGTTCACTGGTTACTGTTGCTGCTGACCAACACACTGCCATGACTTCACACCTGTCACATCCTATGGGCTGCTGACAAAGAGAAACGTGTGTGTGTGTGTGTGTGTGTAAAAACATACGAGCACAAATATCTCCATTCTCATGGAAGCCTGGACAACACTGGGACTTCCTCCTGTACATGATCTTCTGGCCACTACGATATGCAATACGGTAGCTCACCCTGTAAACACACGGGGTCAAAGGTCACAGGATCACCTCAAACAGAAATCAAAACTCACTTACAGGTAGACAGGGTTACAATGACAGCAGACGTTTATAGGATTATGTATAAGTTTTGTTTCTGAATGTTAAATGTTAAGGTTCCATAACCTGAGAGTTTATGGCCTGTGCTCACTCACTCACTCACTCACTCACTCACTCACTCACTCACTCACTCACTCACTCACTCACTCACTCACTCACTCACTCACTCACTCACTCACTCACTCACTCACTCTGGGTGAGTCCCTTACCTCTGTCTGGTGCACTTGAACCAGTTGAGAATGTCCGCACAGCTGGTGTAATAAACCTGGTCATATTGGTGGGCGTACGACTCCTTCACCGTCACAGAGTAACTACACAACATTAAGAATGAATCAAGACAAGTAATCCAGACAATCAAAACAAAGAGCGGGGGTCTGAGGGGGTCAAACACCCAACCTGCAGCTATTTAGTCATTTTTATTTATTTCTATAATTTAAACTATTGTTATTCTATCTGCTTCTTCCTGCTGGTCACATCCAACGTTAACCTTTAATTCAACTAGCTACTAGTGCCACTGTTATTAGCTACCCTAACTATACAACACGGTGTGTATACAGCAACACAGTTTAATCCCTGAAATAGAAAAGCTCTGTTTAACACCAGTAAGTGACTGAACTGAGAGTCTGATGAGGTTAGTTCATGAGACAGTCAGGGGGTGAATTGTGTTGTCTCCACAAACCAAAGAAGGTTCATTTAGGTGTCAGATTCCCTCACAAAACAATACAGAAGAAACATAACCACACACAGCACCGAAGGCAGGGGCTACAGGATAATTAATACACACACACACACACACGCATGCACACACACACAGATACACACACGCACACATCAATACACACACGCACACACACACACACAGATACACACACGCACACACACGCACACATCAATACACACACACACACACACACACACACACACACACACACACACACACACACACACACACACACACACACACACACACACACACACACACACACACACACACACACACACACACACACACAATTTTAAAGTTCTGTTTGATTCAATGAAAACTGCTAAATAGCTGCAGACAGGATGTTTGAAACACTCAGGCCTAGGTCATGGTGGTCAGGCCTACATCAGGATAACAACAAACAGCTGTTTAAATTCATTTGTGTCACAAAATTGAACTAATTGTTTGATGAAACAGAGACTTTTTTTATTAATCCCAATAAACACTGTGTCCTTTTTGTGCCTGCTCTGTACTTCGTAACAACAGCTGTGTGTGTGTGTGTGTGTGTGTGTGCGCGTGTGCGTGCGTGCGTGTGTGTGTGTGTGTGTGTGTGTGTGTGTGTGTAAGAGAGAGTTGCAGTGGGTGTGCAGCTGTTCTGTTGGATTAGTCAGTAAAAGGCAGCCTGTTGGAGCTGCTGGTGTTGTTGCTGTGCTCTAACTTTACTTCTTGTTTAAGAAGAGAAAACAGCCTGTAACAAAACGAGCAGCAGAGGGTCCAACTCTTCCTTGACTCCATGTTTGTTTCTGTGGGAATCCTCAGATTGGCTGACAGCTGTGCAAAGCTCTATTTTCTGGTATTATAAGTGTGACTGAGTGACCTCAATTTGACTTGAATTAAAAAAAATGTTTCAGCATTAATCTGTTGATTTATGAGAGGTTAAACTATGTGCAAGAAAAGAACCAAACTAAAAAAAGCTAGCATCAGTAGTGAGATTCCAGGAAGCTGTGGGATGTAGAGAAAGCACACTGGGTCAAACACCATCATCTTTACTGTTACAACACAAACCACCATGTGCTGTTGTGCTAATTTCTTTACACACACAACCAGACAGGAAAGCAAATACAGGAGCTTTTCTGACTGTAGCAGTAAAATATATATTACCCCAAACACGTACCTGCAGAAAATTTAAACGTGGCACAGACTAAACAGAGATGCTGAAATAATAGACCAAGGTACTGACTAGCCTGATAACTGCTGACATATTAACCCTCAGACTGGTGAAAAAGTTGCTCTCTGACATACTTACTGCAGGTTTGATTAACAGGAGTTATTATTGGAACTCACCTTTCCCAGTGACTGCAAACGTTAGGATCCTCTAAGTTCAGGGAAGAGCAGAGAGGCAGGCAGCAGAAGGTCACCACCAACAGGGCTGCTCCACAGCAGCGTAGCCACACACCCATCTCAGCGGTAGCTGCACTGTGATGCAGGAGAGAACAAGGACAGAGCACCAGGTAAACATCTGGAAAGTATTTAAAAGCAATTTATAAAAATCTGTATGAAACCTAAAGAATGATTAGAAAATACAACAAATTCTACGGATATACAACCGGAATGCTGATTGTGGGATAAAACATGTCAAATCTGCAGAACAAGTAATTAAGTTGAAGTTCTGTCCTTTAATAATAGATATGTAAATGTTACTTGACATTAATAATGACAGTAACTGAATGATACATCTGCCTTGCCCCCCCCCCTATACTACCACCTGGATTCAACAAAGCAAATACACTGTGTTCCAAACTATTAGACAAATTGTATTTAGGTGCCATAAAGATGTTTTTTAAATTAAACTCATAGATTGTATTGTTTCTCAGGGCTCTTTGGATAATTGAAATCAGTCTCAGACAACTGTGATATATAGTTTACCAAGTGAACCCAATTAAAGGAAAAACGACTAAAATAGGACGTTCCACATTAGTAACCGGACCACCACTTTCAAGTAATTTAGGAAGGAAAAGTATGTCTCTGCTGCTGAAAAGCATAAAATAGTTGAAATCATCGTACTGTAATCATTGATCATTTTACTGTTGAGAGATTTGTGGCTGATTCAGAGCACACATGGGTTTGATCAGATTAAGGCCTAATGGTTTCTGCCAAACAAATACATCAGATTAAGAGAGCAGCTGCTGAAAACCATTATAAAGCAGCAAACGGGTTCTTGAAGCTGCTGGTGCGTCTGGAGTCCCACAAACATCCAGGTGTGTAATCCTCCAGAGGCTTCATTTATGCATAAACCTAGAGAAACGACTGCAATGGGCCCAGAAATGCATGGAGACTAATTTTCAAATGGTCTTGTTCACTAATGTGTGCTGTGCAGTCATGGATGGTCCAGATGGATGGGGTAGTGGACAGCCATTTCCCTACGAAGATGCAATGTCAGCAAGGAGGAGGTAGAGTCATGTTTTGGGCCAAAATCATGGTGACAGAGCTGGTCGACCACTTTATGGTCCCTGAAGGTGTGAAGATGACCTCTGAAAAGCCTGCTGACATGGGTACACTCTAGACTGATAAAGGCAGAATTCATCAGGCTAAAATACTGAAAGAGTGGTTCAGGCAACAGGAGACATGTTTTACACATGGATCAGCCACCAGAGTCCAGATTAACCCCTGAGAGGCTCTAGGATGTGCTGGAGAAGGCTTTGAGCAGTGGTCAGACCATCAATACAAGATCTTAGTGGAAAATTAATGCACCACTGGATGGAAACAAATCTTGTGACACTGGAGAAGCTACAACATGGGCTGTAATCAAAGCTAATGAGCGTAAAGAAATATTAGAGTGTGACCTTCTTTTGGTGGTGACTTTTTGCCAGGCAGTGTGGTTAATATGTTGTCTAAGAGCTACAGAGGTAAATGTGTGTGCGTGTGTGTGTGTGTGTGTGTGTGTGTGTGTGTGTGTGTGTGTGTGTGTGTGTGTGTGTGTGTGTGTGTGTGTGTGTGTGTGTGGTGCCTTGTGACCCATCTAAAATTTGAAAGACATTTCTTTGTGGAAGGATGCTGAAGTAGCTTTGAAAGAGAACAGCGTTTGAAGGATCTGACGAGTTCTCCATCACATTCTTTGGCAAAGAAGTAGAATATTTCAATAAAAAGTTTATTAAACAAAAAAGAATGAAGGAAATTAAGAAGGGAGGAAATATTCTAAGACTGGTCAACATTTGAGTTTACATTTATCCTTAAAAAGAAATGCATCCTCTTTCAGATCTCAAGTTGAACATATCAGGTTGTAACAGGAACTCGTGTGGTCCTCCTAAGATTTTAAAATGAGATGATCTCTACAACTACAACTATACTAAATGTTGACTTTCACCTGACTAAATAAACAAATGCAGAATCAAAGTTTGAAAACTCCCATTGCTGTTTCCTCAGAGAGAGAGAAGGCTACACCAAGCCAACAAAAAGACACCAAAACATCGTAGAGTAGCAGCTGTTGCTGCTCATCAAAGGTCATCTGGAGCCATCATTCTAGAGGGAGAGATTATTCACAACTAGAAAACCTTTTAGCCAGCTGACAATCTCAGGCACTAAAGACCTCAGTTAGCATGTTAAAGGTCAAAGGTCATGACAGGACCGTTAGGCTGAACCAGACTGGCTTGTATGAAGGGTTAGGAGAAAGTCTCCTCTCTAACTAAAGAAGTATTGTAATGAAGAGTAGACCAGAACTCCATCCATCCATCCATCCATCCATCCATCCATCCATCCATCCATCCATCCATCCATCCATCCATCCATCCATCCATCCATCCATCCATCCATCCATCCATCCATCCATCCATCCATCCATCCATCCATCTTTTCCCAGAGGTCAGAGGGGTTTACTGATCCTCACTGGGCCACAATCTGATCATTCAGAATCTGTGGGTAAGCTAACACCAGAGCAACCAGAGAAAACCATAATACACTCCTGGAGAAGATCCAGACTCCACACAGGAATTCCCCAGCTGAGATTTGTCTAACCTTCTCACCGTGAGCTCCTGGTGCTAATCACAACTCTGCCTTGCTGCCAAACTGGCATCACATTTGTTTACCTTTCTTTTTTTTTTTTTTTTTTTGCCTAAAGTCAAAACAGCATGTATGGTCCAGTGGGTGGAGTAATAAACTCTGATCTCCAGAGGAGCCTTTTGATTCGTGTCCTCAGTGTCTGCTTCTCTTTCTAATGGTAGCAGAACAGCTGGTTGGTGGTCTTCATCACTCCAGCTGTTTCACAGATCTTCTGGCTAAAATGAGCTATAATCTCTTTAGAAAACCACATCTTCAGCAAGGCCTCTTTAAAACAGGATTCATGATAGAGGATGGCTGTGGTTCTGTCTCCAGTGGGTCTGGGTCTGCAGACAGCGTGTCAGAGCAGGAGTTTATGGGTCCTATCTGATTTCACTTGCAGCCACCAGTGGTGAACACACCTGTCCTTCTGAACAAACAGTTCATCTGAGCCATCCAGATCCAAGAAGCAGCTCAGTACTGACCTCTCACTCAGTCTGGATCCGAGGTCCCTGCTCAGGACCGGAGAGAGAACGTGTCTTCTCTTAGCAATGAGACGCAAGTTGTTTGAAGATGTATCTCTGATCAGCAGAGGATCAAAAATCCAAATCCATGAATTCTGAACAGCCTTGTTCAAAACCAGGACCACCTTCAGTCTAGAAAAACACCTAACAGATTCACCTTGTTGTTATTTATAGAACAAAGACAACATGAACATTTTAAGTCCACCTGATGAGGTCCAGGATAAATGATCAAGATTTTGATAAATTGATCAACAGGATTCTCCCCAACCGCCCTCTCCCCAGTAACCTCCAGCAGCTCCACCAGTGGAACCACTCCCTGGCCAGCCTGCACATATATTCCCTCCAGCGACCTAAATGGATTATTAAAATAAATAAATCTCATATCATGTGTCATCCATCACAGTAACCTGGAAGAATGATCCTTATCTATGTCTGAACATAAACGCGGCTGCATTTATTAAGATTAATAATAAATATTAAATATTTTGTCTGAGGATAAAAATTAAATATAAACACTGTTTGACCCAAAGCGCTCAGCGGCCTGATGACGGTCAAAGCCACGGTAACGCACCTGGACAGGTATGGAGGTATAGCGCCGCCTACCGGACAGGGAGAAGTCTTATCCGATTTATTGTTCAGATTCCGTTCGAAGCCACCCAGATTCAGCCTGGGTCTGTGAAGACTCTTTACTAAAGAGGACAAACATCTGGAGACAGACCGTTTAGTCTGGTCCCTAAACCTTCAGAGTAGACGAACCTGATTCTGATCAGAACCTGGTTCTCCTGAACCACATCTGTCCTTTACATCAGAGAACTTCTAAAGTGTACCTAGTTAGGGCGGCTTCCGGTCCACCAGCGGGTCCACCTGCAGGTCCAAATCACAAAAATCACAAAGCTGGAGTCCAAAGGTCTACCGGAGCGCTCCGAACCGTCCCATCAACTGATTCGGTTCTCACACTCAAAACAGTGGTCCGACTGCGTATGTGACGTCACTCATCTCTGCCCCAATCACAGGCTGGAGCTGTAGAAGCGGCTTCAGAGATAAAGGAGCATCCCGAAGTAGTCCTTAGGACATGGGAGGTATTTGTGTCCAACTTCAGAAGTTTTTTCTGTCAAATAGTAAGACAGAAAACTACACTGTAACAAAATAAATAAAACAAACACACACACACAGAGAATAAATAAATAAATAAATAAATAGAATAAATAAATAAATAAATAAATAAATAAATATTCTGATTGAGATTGTGAATTTTCATCACAATAACAAGTCTTGAAACATCAGACGTTGCGTGTAATGAGCCTATCTCAGTTTCACCTTTAACATTGAATTACTGAAATAAATGAACGTTTGCACCATAATCTCATTTTTTTATTTTTACCTGTCCTATCTGGGATCATACACATTACCTTTGCTCCTAGCACACCACTGTAGTCTGTATCTATACACCTATTGCTCCATGGTCACATGAATATGTGTGATAATCATCTTTTCCTTCCCTCCTGTTCTGCTTTCATCTCATCCAGCTGATCACTGCTCACCCAGTTCCAGAGCCTGATCGTGTATGACGGATGATCTTCTTCAGGCTAAGTCTGAGTTTGAAGTTTCCTTTAGCTAACTTAGTCTGGATCTAACTGGGAGTGTTTTTTCTCCATACAGCAGCTTGCTAGTCTTTATCATCATCTGAAAGCTCTAAATGTGTTGTTAATGCAAGTTTCAGAAATAAAGATGATGAGTCCCTACACTTAGGTTCTTATACATTTGCCAAAATCCAATTCAAGCTCTTTTTCCAGAAAGTTTTTGAGATTTTCGAACAGTTTATAGTGCTGACAATTCACCCATGAACATATGCTCAAAATGGTCATTTTATTTTCCCCATAAAATGGCAGCAGGCTATAATTACAAGCACCTTCAAAGCATTGAAAGTACCACATTCAAATTCAAGCATTTCAGTGAATTCAAACACCTCTTAACCCTGATATAAACTACCGATGGTGTCTTTATGTTCTCGCATCTAATACCTTTACACACACTTGTATATAAGCCTTGTGTGTCCTAGTTATGACATGTTACATCTGTTCCTGTGTCGTCTTATTTTCTATCTGCAAAAGTAAAACCTAACTCCTCACCATCTGCTGGAGTCACACACCTTCAAAGGGTCCCACACTAACCAAATCATGACACTCTTAACCCTGATATAAACTACCGCTGGTGTCTTTATGTTCTCGCATCTAATAGTTTTAGACACACTTGAAACAATTCCTAGTTATGACATGTTACATCTGTTAGTCGTGGTCTTATTTTCTATCTGCAAATAGGTCAAACCTCAGTCAGCATCCTCATCTGTCACACAGCTTCAAAGGGTCCCTCAGCATCCTCTTCCCCCTTGCCATCCTCACCTCTCAGCATCCTCATCACCCAGCATCCCTCAGCATCCTCATCACCCAGCAATGCATCCCAGTGGCCACAGCATCATCATATTTGTCAGCATTCTCAGATTCCTCCACATTCTCTTCTCTTACAGATGTTGCTCAACCTTTTGCAAATATAGCTACTAAATTGTGAAACCAGCTGCTGATAAAGTTGTTTTTGATTCCGCATGAGTTGACATTTTCAACATTTTTATGGTAATCAATTGAGTGCATGTGTGACCAAACTTTACTATTTATATTAAACCTTTTCATTGTCTCTTGTGACCTTATTAGTACCTATATACTATTTTATGTGCAGCACTTCAGCCCAATGGAGTTTGGAGGAGAAGCACGACCTTTATTCTGAAGGTCCTGAAGGGATGTGATGTAGCTGATGAAGTGTAACTTGGCACCGAGCTGCGTCACCATCGCAGCGGTTTGGTGTGGTTACAGGGGCGTGTCCGTTTCATCCGCATCGCTAGAAGAAGGAAGCTCAGCTCACTCAGCCATGGCGCAGAAGCTCAAAGAAAGATTTGACAAGTTTCTCCACGAAAAGAATCTCCTGAGTGATGTTCTGGGTAAAGTCGAGGCTAAGACCGGAGTAAACAGGACGTACATCGCTCTTGGTGAGTCATGGAACCATCGGGAGGGAGGAAGGAAAACAGCGCCATCTCAGTCTGATAAACAGATGTGCTAAATAACTACTAGCTGAACATCAGAACGGCCTTTCTCTTCTTTAGTAGACTTTTATCAAACCCTTGTTATTTGTGTGACATCGGTCATGTTTACTTTTACTGGGAGAGGAGTAACAGTCGATCTGTTCCAGGTGTGCTCGGAGTCCTCGCTGTCTACCTGGTCATCGGCTACGGAGCCTCCCTGCTGTGCAACCTCATTGGCTTCCTTTATCCTGCTTACACATCGTAAGACTTCTGCTTTACAGCAGGGAGGACACACGCACGCACGCACGCGCGCACACACACACACACACACACACACACACACACACACACACACACACACACACACACACACACACACACACACACACACACACACACACACACACACACACACACACACTTATTACAACATGACATCTCAGTCGTCACTAAACCTGTTTTTCTGTCCAGAAATAAACACTGTTACCTAAACACGTTGAGAATAATATTAAACAGTTTACTGGTATTGAATTAACTGATTTGTGACCTCCAATATTAGAAGTGAGAGTTTATCTTTGTTCTTGTTGGCCCGTAGCATCAAAGGAATAATTAAATCATGTCAAAGTATGTTTCTGGGTAAAAGTTATAATTCCTGAGCCAACATCTAGTCCGAGCATCAGTCCCCATTTCTTTGAACAAGTGCTGTTCAGGAAGTTATTGAGTCATCAAGGAAACTTAAACATGGCCGACAGGCCTTTTAAGCCACAGCACGTGATGAATAATGAGATGACATCACTGGCTATGTGTGCATGAGTAGCAGTATTCAGGATGGAAGCTGTTGCCATATCAACATCATTTCCTGTTTACTGATTGCTCTCCTGCACTGAAATGTAGTTTTGCAATAATAAGCTGATGTGGTCTCTTCCAGGTACTTAAGGGTTCTGATCTAACCTTACAAAAACATCTAACAGATTCCACCCTTGTCTTTATTTATTGAACAGTAGTAGTAGTATTAGTAGTAGTAGGTTTATTCCCAGTACAACCCATTATCAATCAATCAATCAATCAATCAATCAAATTTTATTTGTATATTGCCTTCCACTGCCTTTGCGGGAGCCCAAGGCACTGAACATAAATACCATACAAATATAAAAGAAGAAACAGATAAAAGTCAATCAAAAAGGGTTAAAATTACATAAAAGCCAAGCGATAAAAGTGAGTCTTCAAGTGACTTTTAAAAACCTGTAGTGTTGGAGATGCTTCACATCAGACGGTAGGTCATTCCACAGAGTAGGGGCCATACCTGAAAAGGCCCGGTCCCCTCTGCACCTGTACCTGGCACGTGGGACAGCCAACAACTCCTGCTCAGCAGAGCGAACAGAGCAGGATGGCACATGATGTTTCAACAATGCAGCCAGATAAGGGGGAGCACTATAAAACAACAATATACCTGCAATATCCCCAAATTAGCCAAAGTTAGTTTTCATGTGTTGCCCGGTTATATAATGGCATCATAGGAAAAAACAATACATAACAATAAAAGAACCAAAATAGATTAAAACATAGGTTATTCAAATTGAATAGTCACAACAATAAAAGATGCAACAATATAAACAGAAAATGTCAGCGATAACAGCCAGCTCATGTACGACACATAAAATACAAAACATAGTAAAGCTGTGATTAGTTGATTAACGTCCCACATTTGTAAAATGATGCAGAATATGAGAAGTAGTAGCACCCAGAATTAATTTTAGCAGAGAAACAAACAGCAGTGGTGCTTTGTTCTTCTGTTTGTCAGCATTAAGGCCATTGAGAGTGCCACGAAGGATGACGACACCAAATGGCTGACCTACTGGGTGGTGTATGGAGTCTTCAGCGTAGCAGAGTTCTTTGCTGACATCGTCCTGTCCTGGTTCCCGTTCTACTACATTGGGAAGGTAATCCAGCTGCACTGGGGCAGAACACACACCTTCATAATGTTCATGAACGTAAAAAGCTGAAAACACTCAGCATTACTCTGTATCAGTGTTTCTCAACCGTGGGACACGCCCCTCTGTGGGGGCACGAGGGGGTGTTAGGTGTGTGGGTCAGGAGGATCCAATTATTATTTAGCATCTTTTTTCATGCATGAATGCTAAACAAGCCTCCTGTCACTAGGTGGCAGCAGTGCTCAGATTAATTAGGAGGCTGCCTATTTAACCCAGCAGTAGAAGCAGCAGCCTATGAACACATTGGTGCACCAAACATAGGAGGAAATGGTGGAGGCACTGGAGCAAGTGATGATAATACGATAAAGGCTAACATAGCCTTAAATTTACTGTGAATACGGTCGGAAATTAGGGAAAATCCCAGTAGCGGCTGGTGAAGAAAATACTTGTTTGAGCTAATGTGCTAATAGATTTTCTTTCCCAGTTCAGTATAAGCATTCAAATAAACTGTTGGAAAATGACTACAAGTCCACAATAATAATAAATAACAGCAGGGCTGTTGAAGTTACGTATTGATGAGGCACTTGGGTCTGTTCAGGGTAAAAAAAAGAATATTCCCATTACCATTGGAACCGTGGCTAGTGAGCAGTTAGCTTAGCATGCTAATTAAATGCTAAACCCTTATGCGTTCTTTTAATGCTACATAAACATGATAGTAATCCAGGGACAGCCACATATTTTCCCCTTGTAAGCAGCCCGAGGTGATCAGTAGGTGGGGGGAGTAACAGCTGCTTCAGATTGGCGGGGGGTCAAAACGTTTTATTTTCTTTAGGCAGGGTGTGATTAACATATTTGATCCAGGGTTAATACATGTACTTGCTAGTATTAGCTATGTGCTAACAGAGGAGAGTTGCCACGTTGGGGGGTGATAGTGGTTCAGGGGTTTGGAGTTAGACCTGTAATCAGGGCGTTGCTGGTTTGAACCCAGGCTCCATCCATGTCAGTCATTTCACCCTCCATGCCTGCTGGTGGTGGTCAGAGGGACCGGTGGTCCCTGTGTGTAGCAGCCTCACTTCTGTCAGTGTGGCTACAATGTCGCTCATTGCCATCAGCAAAATCGTCTTTTCCAGATGAATCTGATCAGACTGTGAGATCAAACATTTGATTCACAGTTTTAGCTTCTTTGGCTGTAATGTTAAAGGTTATGGTGTTTAATCCCAGGCAACCCTGCACAGGGGTTCTCTGGTAAAAGGTTCACAGTTTTTACATTTGAAAATGATTACTAGATGACCAATGTAAGCCATGGGTGAGGAAACACACCTGTCTTCTAACTGCCTCTGTCTGAGTGTCTAACCTGCTTTCCGTGGCGCTCCACTCGGCTGACTGGCTCTATGAGTAAGCTGTAACTGCCCGCCACACCCATGAGAACGTCAGCTTTCCAACAATCAGCGTTCTTGTTTGTTACTGACTGGAACAGCTTTCAGATGTTTAGATAAATTCACCACTTATTACAAAGAGTTAAAAATGACTAACATTAGTTCAGACTTCTTATTGTTAAAGCGACTTAGCTGGGATTACCCACTCAGCTCAGTGAGCTTAACTGAAAACAAATCAAGGTTAAAATGAATCAAATTCAGACTATGGTAATGTGATCCGTATACCTATTCTGACAGTTGGATTCCTTTGATAAGAGTAGAACAGGGCAATCGTGGTCAATCCTCACTATGCCTTTTGTAGCTGTGGGAAGTACTGATCAGCTTGTGGAGTCTTGACAACATGCAAAGACCCACAAGTTACACATCAGGCAAGTGAACATAAAAACACAGAAACCCAGATAAATAAACCCCCTGCTGTGTATCTCTTGATTTCAGAATTAATCCAGTCTGCATTCTCAATAACCATTCATTAGTCAAATGATGAATTTAAGTTGGTCTTTAGATGTGAGAGTAAAACCCCTTTTGCATTTTGTAAACAGTATGACCTAGGTAAGGATGTGCGCACAGCCTGGGAACAAACTATGGCAGCGTTTCAAGCTTTGTCCAGTTATGCTAAGGAGTTATCAATGACAGATTTTGAAAACTAAGAAAAGTCACTTTGATGAACAGCAGCAGACGCCCGGATCTGTGTGGTATTGATTCTGGCATCCAAACATGCAACAACCAGACAGTTTGCGCTCTTAGAACTTAAAAAAAAAAATTAAAAATGCTATTGACTTATCGTCCTTAGAGTGAGTGAATGGGGTAGCACTTCACTTCTATCTCCAGTGTGTGCTCTTTTGATGACCTAGGCTTAGTATGAAGGTCCCCGTAGTAGGGGACTGGTGACCTGCTCAGGGTGTGTCCTGCCTTCCATCTACTGCTTCACCCCCTTCAGTCCCCTCCCCACACCTTATCCTGAAATCAAACCGCATGAAACGGATACAAGAGTTGGATGGACGGCTGGCACATGATGGTTGGATAGGCAGATATATTTGTTATTTAAACTGCAATTCCATTAGTACTTTCTCAGTATGGCTTGGCTGTTTCCAACTGTAATGGGTACCAGGATGGGGTGATGTGATCATATTTCTGCTTGCCCTCCAAAAATCTGGCAGCAGCTGATAGGCTAAGGGGCAGAGTCACTGGTCACTCCAGTGTTCTCTGCCTGCTGCCTCACTGCCCACAGCTTTTTTCGTGTACAGAGTCTGGCAAAAAGCCAGCGACTGAGCACTACCATGTCAACCAGCCATTGTTGTGTTGTAGTTTTGTGTCTCATACAGATCACCTCATGCTTTGTGTTGGGTACAGATCGCTCACCCCCCCCCCCAGATATCTATTATGGCGGCATTTGTCTAAAAACCTCCGCCAATAACACGGCTCAGTCCAAAACCAACAGTTGGACAATCTGGTTGTCTGTCTCACCTAACATTTTGCGACAGGACAACTGTTTCAACTTTAGGACAAACTACCAGAGGCCCAAAAAGTAGAACACTACTTGAAATCATGAAAAACAAAAACTGCGACTGGTGTTTAGCGCTCTCTCATTTACTGTGGCAATGCACGTTTCCATATCAGGGGTGTGTGGCCTAGGGATGATAACTGATGGGAGGGGTGAGAGTTCTCTGACTGTGTTTGTTTAAAAGCTAGCTTGTTTCACAGATTTGCTATTGCAGCTTTACATTAGGTTAGAGAGATGATAACAGTGGCTACCTTTAATGTGACTTAGTAACTTAGACACATGCTAACGATGGTTTGCTTTAACGTGAGGTTTTAGGAGTAATGGTCATGTCTTTCTCAGATTAACAGAATGGTACTTGTGTTCATTCCCAGTGTGCCTTTCTGGTGTGGTGCATGGCTCCAACTCATCCTAATGGGTCGATCCAGATTTATAACCGCATCATTCGTCCACTGTTCCTAAAGAACGAAGGCAAAATTGATGATGCTGTGAAGAACATCAAGGATAAAGCATCAGAGGCTGCTGACAAATTCAAAGACGAAGGTATGAATGGAGTTCTTGCTGCCGCTTTCCAAATGAAAGAGCCGTTTTCATAATCCTGGTCCAACAGGCCCTCTTTTATCCTGTTTTTATGAGGTCAAACTTTGTTAGGAAGTCATGAGTTTCACTAACAGTTGCTGTTCATTGTATCTTAATCTTCCCATAGCTAAGAAAGCCACAGCAAACATCATCTTTGAGGAGAAGAAGAGCTCGTAAGAATGAGGCCTTTACAAGAATCAAGTGTGTCTGCGGATGTCACGCCTTATCATGCTTCAAGTGATCTCATCAGTGTGTCGCTCCAACTTTCTGCCTGCTTCATTATAAACATTGTTTAAAATGTTTCAGTTTGTCCTCCGAGGGCTCTTAGATAACTGTCTCTGTTATGTGTGTATCATGAAGTCAATAAAACCAAATCTGGTCATATTCTTTATTCCTTCAGCTGAATGCGAATGTTAAAACAGAAGAAAAAACAAAAATTATAGAGCCCAAATTGATCTAAACCTTATTAAGAATGTTGTTTTACTTTAGGATATAACATTTTTATTGTAAGAAATTGTTGCACATCAAATGATAAAGAGAAGGGAGATTTATTCTGCTTTTACATGCGGTGAATCAGACTTGGAATGTTCTGATATGAGAATAAACCTTTTCTGTTCAAGGCAGCAAATGTAATGCGTAAAATCATCAACATGAAATATAACATTTGAACTTCTAAACAAGCATGAATTATTTTAAAATGTAGAAAAATAGTTAAACAGAATAAAACAACATATTTGATCACATCATGGAAAAAAATGGATTATTACATGTACTTAATGACACTAAGAGCCTTCTTCAGAGGGAGGGAATGTGAAGGACGTCCAGAGTAGAAAATAGTTTTGTATCATCTGAGTGCATCAGTCTTACTGAGAGTCAGGGTCACAATCTAATGTTGATAGATTGGTCAGGCATCAGTGAAAATCACTATTGTGGCTGAGGTGACAGACCCTCGGTTTGCTTTTACAGAGCAAGACATTACCGTTTTTTTCGATTGCTAAAACACGTTTGTCGAAACTGTACGTTTCTTTCAAAACTGCACACACAAAACCCCAAACATCACACACAAATTGCTAAACCTTGGCATCCCTTTGCAAAACAACTCTGCCATCAAATCTCGTAACATGTTAACAAAATGGAACACGTGTTTTCATTTGGTAAACACAGCCATATTTTCAAATGACACACACACATACCATTCATTGAATAAACACAAGTAGCATTTGGCAGAACACTACCAAGCATGGAAAGAACACTGAAGAGCAAAACTGAAAACGCAATTAGAGAAATGGAACACACTGAATCTATTACACACTGAATTAATTACAATGCCCAGTTCTCTCATAGACAAACATTAGACACACAAATTTTGAGACAAAACACTGTATTTTTAACGCCCCCCCCCCATTCAAGCATATTCATGGGGCATCATGCCTCCGGTCTGTGTCTGGCCAGAGGGCCTCGTCAACATCACAGGCGATGTCCTCCTGGTCCAAACAGCGCTGGAAGTACTGCCTCGAGTGCCTCATGAAGTCCTGACAGGCCTCAAAGGCCACATCTCCACAAGCCTCCTCCATGGCTTGAAGCAGTGGGACCTGGCTCTGTGGATTCCTTTCGTACATCTTCCACCTCCAGGCTGAGAAAAGCTCCTCAATGGCATTGAGGAAGGGGGAATAAGGTATAAAACGGAAAGTGGTCCTGAAACCACTCATGCACCTGGGCAGCCTTGTGGAAACTTACATTGTCCCAAATGATTATATAGTTGACCCGCTGTGGGTTATCTATGTCATCAGGTTGAACAAGCACATCATACAGGCCTTTAGGAATTCCAGAAGCAGGGCTGTGTTGTATGCCCCTAGGTGGGCATGTCGGTGTAGGATGCTGCAGTCCCTGATTGCAAATTGCTCACCAGACCCGAAAGTTTAGAGATTTGAATATTTGTGTGTTGTTGATTGAAGCTTTGAGGATTTATGTGAGAAGTGTGTGTAAACCTGATAATTGTGTGCTGTGTTTTGACAGCAAGGTAATGTGAAATTCACATCAGAGTGTAAAGGAGGAAAATCAGAGTTCTAATATGATATGGATATCTTGAGTAGTGATAAATTAAAGTCAAGCGATTGGGAACAGAGGTAGAGGTTGTGAAAATCGTGCCTCAATTTTGCTTTTTGAGTTTTAGCAATTGAAAAAAACTGTAACACTTGATTGTGCAAATAAACAAGGCATATCTTTGTGATGGAGGAAAAGTGGCATTTAGAACACTAGACTGCATTTTGGTGCGGATCATATTTTGTTAAGTCGTACTGCGCTTATTTTAGTTTATCTGTATAATATTTCTTTACTTCCTGTGAGAGTGGACTACGAGTCCGGAATAAAGGCTACTACTACTACTACACACACAGCACAGAAGACATCTTACAAACTCACAAAGTTTTGAATATAATAGAAATAACTAAGTTTAGCAAACACAGGGATAATCCATAATGTTTATCTGAATAAGACCAAACTAACAACTAGTTTTATCTAGTGTAAATACAGTTTCTACAATCTAAAATGATATTAAAACAGTTTAACTGGTTTGTCATAATTTACACACTAAATCCTTGAGATACTCCAATAAACTGATGGTTTATCTAGTTTCTGAACCTGACAGTCTGTCCTCCAGCTTCAACAACAGAGTTCCTCCTCATCACCTCCTCTCCAACCCTCAGGAAACACTCTTCTTCACCTCCTAGCCTCTTCCTCCTCCACTCAGCTGATCATGTACAGACATATTTATGTGCCTGAAACCAGTCAGTCTTTCAGTCTTCTTTGTAGAATATTAATTACTTTTTTGCTTTAATAAACCACACTGAAAGACAAAAAGAGCAAAAGGCCAGTCACAGCTCTGACAAAATTACCTGACCAATATGGCGGCGTTGTTGACGTGAGAAACACCGGCAGAGGAGAAGAAGAAGAAGAAGACGTTTCAGGAAGTGAGTGAAACAACATGGCATCCGGACAACAGTGGGTTTTGGTGGAGATGGTTCAAGCCTTTTATGAGGTAATATTTCTGTGTTTAGCCTCCCAGTGAGTCTTGGTTTCATTATAACTTCAATAAAGTGCTACACTTGTTAAACGGAGCCGTTCAGAGGTGGAGTTTATCACGGGAAGGTGTTTGTCAGACTAATAACTCATTAGACATGTCCAACTTGTGCGATGGTCCTAACCCGGAATCTGATCTCTGGAGCCGAACAGGTCCGGTCTAAGGTGGGAAGGTGAGAGGCTTTAGTACATCTGGTGCTTTCATGTGAGAAAATGAGAGGAGAAATGAGTCCGTTGGACCGTATTTGTTGGATTTTACTTCACAGGCATCGTTCCTATAATGAAGGTTGAGTGGTACTGTCTCTTTAAATCTGATGAGCCTGGGTACCTGGAGGACTGAGATGAGGACAGGGAGGAGGTGGTTTCTAAATTATCAGCTGATAAAGAAGCAAACATTTCAATCTCAAGGACTTTAGGAACAAACACACGAGTGAGGACCCTTCAGAGGAGCTCTGATTAAAGATCCATGCCCTAGTTACATAAAGACCTGATTCAACCAAATGTAGACAGACTGAGAGCGTTTTCTTACGTTGTGTGTTGATTGTCTCCTGCATCAAAACAAATTCCTTGTGAGTGTAAAAACTGACTTAACAATAAACCTCATTCTGATTCTGAGACACCTGCTGCTAGAGAGTCTAACACTAGTCAGTGTATTCCATCCCAGCCCTGTTGTCTCCTCCAGCTTATGGCACTTGACTAGAAGCTTGAACGTTTCTGTCTTGGATTTTATTTTATTTTATGACTCCTGTGGACCCAGACCTGCTAACAGTCAGGTTGTATCACCAACTCATCCACCTGCCCATCTCTTTTTATGTATTATTGATTTTAAATTTGGCTTCATGGTGGTGCAGTTTATAGCACTGCTGCCTCACAGTGAGATGGTTGCAGGTTCAACTTCTGGCTACAGCCTATTTACACAAAGATGACATGGTCTCTCCATGCATGTGTGGGTCTCCTCCAGGTGATCTGGTTTCCCTTTACAGACCAAAAACATGCATGTTTAGGTTGATGCAGGACTCTAAATCAACCCTAGGTGTGAGTGATTGCGTAGGTCAGTGTTCCCCAACCCTGGTCCTTAGGGCCCACCGTCCTGCATGTTTTCCATGTCTCTGCTTCAACACACCTGATCTGCATTGCCTCCTCAGGAGGACTTCAAGTGCTGCAGATGCCTGTTAATCACTCATTCATTTGAGTCAGGTGTGTGACAGCAGGGAAACACTATTGTTAGAAAGTGCAACATGGAAAACATGCAGGACAGTGGGCCCTGAGGACCAGGGTTGGGGAACACTTGTGTAGGTGATCCTATGGTGTACTGGTGAGTGACCCTGTCATCAGTGTCCTCTCACCTTTTGGCTGTTGGACTTTTTTCTTTAACACCGAACCCTTGAAATCTGGTTCCAGTATCATCTCTCTGCTTTCTGCTTGTGGTGTAAATGTTTTTTTGTTCTGACAGAAACAATCAGAGGTGAGGTTACAGACACGTTGAAATCCAAGACGAACGGTTCTGAATCTGGTTGTTGATTGAGATAAAACCATTCTGCTGATGTTTCATCCTACCTAAACCACCACCCTCCTACTGACCTTTGTGCTCCAGGCTCCTGCATACCACCTGATCCTGGAGGGAATTCTAATACTGTGGATCATCCGGCTTCTGTTCTCTAAGACCTACAAACTTCCTGAGACCTACAAACTAACAGAGAAGGTAAACTCAGCATAGATTGCTCTGGTCTTCAGGCGTTTGGTCCACCAATCAGCTGACGTGTGTTTCTCTTTCAGGAAAAAGAGGACCTGATTGAGGAATGGCAGCCAGAGCCTCTGGTTCCTCCCATCTCCAAAGACCACCCTGCCATCCCCTATGATGTTGTCACAGGGTAAAATCCCTTTTATGTAGAGTAACCAGTCTACCTCACATGGAGTTGAAGTATTTAGGGTGGAGATGTTTATCAGCTGTGGTTGACATCAAAATGTTGTTAATTAGACTTGCATACCTTCTGATACCAGCGTCACATCAACTCTAAATGCTTCTGTAATCAGACCTGAGTTAGTCCTGCTGTCAGTAGGATGTTCCCTGGGCCTCGGCCTCAAATACCTGTGTGGATCTTCTACTAAAAGCTGCCCTACACCCAAATCAAGAAAACCATAGGCATCAATAAGAAGTGTGGCTTTACTGAGGCTGTGGATTGTAATTGTAATTTGAAACTAAAAATGTTTAGCAAAGTTAAAATAAATCAGATTAAAATAGTTTTTTGTACTAATCAATGAGGGTGGCTCTCCAATTTTATGGGGTATGGATGTGCTCTGGAGAAAAGGTGAGGCTGAGGCATCGCATGGGAGTTTTTTGACACAAATTTTGGTAAACCGAGACTCTCAGGGGTTTGGTAGCTAACAAACTAGTTTAAACTGACAACAAAGGAGCATGAGTCACTGACTGGTAATGATGCTCTACAGATAGGATGATTCTTGAAGATGCACACATCGTTCCTTCCTCTTCAGCTGGAATGGCTCCTCTCAGGGTCAACTGAGACTGTGTCAACCAAGTGGATCAAATTCCCATTTGAATGTGAAATTTCCAATCAGAACTTGTTTTCCTCATGTAATCGGAGCTATCAACAGCCCACACCATAAAAGCTCCATCACAGGATGCAGAAGCTAAAAGGAAATATTTCATTCAGGTGATATTAGAAAACCTACAACCTGTTCATGCCTGGAGGCGGTCCCCATGGCGCGGCTCATGATGTAAATCTATTTCTGGAAGTTCCAGCTACCGTGTTATGTAAAACACGTACACTGGTACCTCAGCGGTGGAGATGAACAGATAAACAGAGCAGCTTTCCCAGTTCTGCAGGGTTTGTGGATGTGGAGAAGCTTCTGGTTGCATGAATCATAGTTAACACACTTTGCTTTAGATATTTAGGTAATCCAGGATATAGTCTAGGACAGGTGACCTGCAGCAGAATCAAAACCATCTACTGAATGAATCATAGTTAACAAGCACATGCTACAGTAGATCTGATGGATACAAAAACAAACCAGCTCTTGATCTCCACACAGGAATCAGGGATAGGAGCAGATAGGAGTACAAACAGTTTAGCCAATGATTTATAGGAAAAACTGGATTTCCGCATTCCACTGGAGATTGTATGATGGCTTCTTCCTCAGATGGTCCCTGATTGAGTTTTAATAATGGAACTGGATTTATTTCAATTGTGTTTAAATCCTCAGAGAACTTTGGGTTTAGTTTGCTGTAAATTTAAAATGTTTTGTGCTGGTTGGTGCAAATGGAATCTAAGTGGGCAGCAGTAGCTCAGGAGGTAGAGTGGGTTGTCCTGTAATCGGCGGGTTGTAGGATCGATCCTGGCAGAGAATGCTGCTGTTGTGTCCTTGGGCAAGACACTTAACCCACCTTGCCTGGTGGTGGTCAGAGGGACCGGTGGCACTTGTGCTCGGCAGCCTCGCTTCCATCAGTGCGCCCCAGTGCAGCTGTGACTACATTGTAGCTCATCACCACCAGTGTGTGAATGGGTGAATGACTGATTGTGTTGTGAAGTGCCTTGGGGGGTTGTAGAACCTTAGGAGGCGCTATACAAATACAGGCCATTTACCACTGAAGTGCCCATGTGCTGCAGCTGGTGGTTCTGCTGCTAAGAACAGACACGACTGGTCCTGGTCTAAGACAGGAAATTATAAAGACAGAAAATCTGCCCTAAAATGACTTTTACTGTTTGATTTATTTACAAAGGTGGTGCTAACAGGTCAGTTAGCATGCTAACTATAGTTGCTAGTTCTCTAGAAAGGACCATGATGGAGCAGATGCATGTTGCGAATGTTTTCTTATTACAACAGCATCAGACTTGTGATTCTTCAGCTACACGCTAAGTTGAGTTTTCATTACAGACCTCCCAGCCATAAAATTGTCATCAATGGAAAGGAGTGCGTTAACTTTGCTTCTTTCAACTTCCTGGGTCTGCTGGACAACGAGCGCATTAAGGTCTCAACTCCTCTCTTCCACACTTTTATCTCATTATCTCACCACTGGACACGTTCTAATAGGTTTTATTACAGGAGAAAGCTCTGGCCTCGCTGAAAAAGTATGGTGTTGGTACCTGTGGTCCACGAGGATTCTACGGGACCTTCGGTGAGTAGACTCTGCTCTTTCTATCCTTCATCCACAAGAATAGATTCTAAAGCTCCAGTCTGAGAGGCCTTCTGGCAAGCCCTGTGTGACGTTGGTCCCTCTGGCCAGCTCAGTGATGTAGGTGCTCTGTTCCAGTGGATCTAGTCATCCTCATGTTGTGGTCCACGAGTTGGATTTTAAAGTGTTTTGTGTGGTTTCTACTTCCTAGATGTTCACCTGGAGCTGGAGAGCCGTCTGGCTGCATTCATGAAGACGGAGGAGGCCATCATCTACTCATATGGCTTTGCCACCATAGCCAGTGCAATCCCTGCCTACTCCAAGAGAGGGGACATCATCTTTGTGTGAGTGTTGAACGGCTGAATTGTTGTAATTTTCTACTTGGTGAAGGAGAAATACCGAAGTCCTGGAGAGGATAAATGATTTCAGCAATTCCAAAAATGGATAAAGAGAAATGCAGTTCATGCTGCCCAGTATCTATATGGAATTTAGATGATAAACTCACAAAGGCATAAATCCAGACATAAATGATCAAACTGGATTTTAAAGAACAGACGGATAATAGGACTTTAAACCTGGCAGATAAATGAGTTAAAATCTGTTGGTCTCAGGCTGGATGCAGATAAAGGCTCTGCTCTAAGTGACTGACCAGGACCTCTTCAGATACCTTGGATGATATGTCAACAGTAAAATAACAACTAATAAAGAAAGCAACACAGACCTAATCCACCTTTTCAATGACACAGAAAATTAAAGATCCTCCCTTCTAAATGATGTAATAAGACCTCTCTTTGATTTATCCTGTAGTAGTAATAGTAGTAGTAGTAGTAGTAGTAGTAGTACAGGGACAGTGTACAGTTTTACATTAGCCATAAAAGAAGGATGTATTGTACCAGGTTATAGCAGAGATGCTAATTTCCACCTGTAGTCCCTGGGCAGGTTGATGTTTCAGTTATAAACTAAACTAATTAAAAGTATAGATTAATATATGTCCACATCATTACAAAACATTATTATTTACATACATTTAATGAAATCAAAAACATGATGCCCAATGAGCTAGAATTTCCCACTCACTCATCACAGAATTATGTATACAAGCTTGTTTTTGTAAAAGCCATTTTTTAGTTTAAACATGCAAATGACTTAAGGTTCATACACTTTAAAATCTTGTGTTTAACGTCTTTTGTTTGTACTTCATTAGTCTTTCAGTAAATTTTAATGCTCCTTCTGTATTATTTAAAAAAGGCATAATAAAGCTGAAGCTTAGGAGACAACCTCAGGTGTGCTGCTGGACTCATCAGCCCTCTGCTCTGAACGTGACCTCCATATTTTTTCACTAGATTTATCTCCCTGTGTTTGTGCTCAGAGATGAAGCAGCCTGTTTCTCCATCCAGAAGGGTCTCCAGGCATCCCGTAGCTTCATCAAATACTTCAAACACAACGATATGGAGGATCTGGAGCGGCTGCTGAAGGAGCAGGAGCTGGAGGACCAGAAGGTGGGTTCTGTTTGACAGTCTGGACCCTTTATGAGTACTTTAACTGTAAACTAGACTCTCTGACCCCCACAGCTTGTTTTGGGTTCGTTTCAGAATCCTCGTAAAGCTCGTGTGACGAGGAAGTTCATAGTTGTTGAAGGACTCTACATGAACACCTCAGACGTGTGTCCACTACCTGACCTGGTAAGCTCTCATTGGATCTGGATGTGTTCCTGCTGCATCACTGCTGTTTGAGTGTCTTTTCTCTGTGGAGAGTCTGGGATGCAGATATCCCGCTGTGTGCTCCTCATCAGTGAAAACGCTATCTAAAGTAGTGAGCCATGGCTTTCTGTTTCCTTATGTCTGACTGCTGGTTACCTGCAGGTGAAGCTCAAATATAAATACAAGGTGCGGATCTTTCTGGAGGAGAGCTTGTCGTTTGGTGTGCTGGGAGAACATGGTAAAGGAGTCACAGAGCACTTTGGGGTCAATGTGAGTACTCGGTTTTCCAACATGTTTACCCTCCATGTCTTCTTCCTGTCTGGTGCACATGCTGGAGAAATGAGCTGGGTTCATCTAGTCCTGATCTGGGAGTGTGTGAGATAACAACCAAGACTTTTGTGCTTTGTGTAGATGGATGACATTGACCTGATCAGTGCCAACATGGAGAACGCTGTGGCCTCCATTGGAGGCTTCTGCTGCGGACGCTCCTTTGTCATCGACCATCAGGTGAATGAATGATGAGCTTTTCTGGGCTGACCAGTGGAGAGCTTGCTGTTCGGTACATTATTCCAACATTCACTCTCTAGGACCATTGACTGTACACATAAGATGGATGAACCCTCTGCGCTATCACCCATGAGTTTCTGAAGAGCTGAAGTGAAGCTCAGTGGGCCATTCCCACCACCGCCATCTTGGCCATGTCACATGTCTCGTCACTCCCAGAAAATACAGTAATGGAGCTAGGAGTTGGGCTGTGAGGGAGGGGGCAGATGATTTATATATATATATTCACTTTATTTGATTGGGACAGTGCATGTTAATGAACATACATGAAAATAAAAACATGATTGTAAACACACCAGATTATAGCCAAGGGCTAATTTCCATCTGTAGTCCCAATGGGCCAGGTCACACATGGGTCCAAGAAGACAATTACACAAGGATAAAAACATGTACAATAAAAACAATGCATTTCATTACAATTAACAATACATTAGACATTGCATTTAACACATTCACACACACACACCATTCAGTCTCCCTAAAAGGTCATTCAAAACATTAAAATTAAAAGTTATGCCGCCCCTACAGAAGAGCACACTCTTGACTTGTCCATAACCAGTGTTTGACCTGTGACTTAAAGGAGCTGAATGTTGAGCACTCTCTCATAGTTTGTGGGAGTGTATTCCACAGATGGCCGCCTTGGACAGATTGACACCCAAAAAACTCTGAGACGATGTAGCTACGAGCTAACTGAGCTAACAGAAGCTAATGGAGTTTGGTGGGCACTTTTAGCCATAAAACCGCAGTTGAGCGTCTCTGCTGCTGCTCATGAAACTGAATGACTTGAAGACCGAGGTTGTGGTTTTTGGTTGTGGAGACCAGTTAAGGGGCGTCGTAAGTGCCCTTGGTCCGTTTTCTGATTTTATAAAGCCTTATGTGAAAAACCATGGCTTCTTTATGGATGGTTCCTTTAAATATGATAGGCAGATAAGTGCAGTGGTCCAGCCTGGTTTTTATCATCTGAGGCAACTGGCAAGAGTCAAACAATACTTGCCGATGGCTGTCTTTGAACAGGTTATTCATTTGTCTCTTGTTGGCTGGACTACTGCAATTCCCTTTATTATGGCCTTGACCACTCGTCTCTAAATCGTCTGCAATTGGTGCAAAATGCAGCAGCTCGTCTTTTAACAGGTACTAGGAAGTGTGATCACATCACCCCAGTGCTTGCTTCCCTCCACTGGTTACCGGTCCAGTATAGGATTCAATTCAAACTACTGCTCTTTGTTTTTAAATCTCTTCATGGTCTGGCCCCACCTTACATTGATGACTTATTGTCAACTTACTCTCCTGCCAGGAATCTGAGGTCAGGTTCCCAGTCTTTGTTGTCGATTTCAAATGCTCGCCTTAAGACGCGAGGTGATAGAGCATTTTCTGTGGCCGGTCCAAAGCTTTGGAATAACCTTCCTCTGCAGCTCAGGTCATCTCAGAGTTTGGATGCTTTTAAGGCACTACTCAAAACGCATTTCTTTGACCTGGCTTTTAATGTTGGTTAATTTTTATTCTCTTATGGATCTTTTATTAAACTGTTTTATGTGTTGTTTTATTTTTTCTTCTTTTATCTTGCTGTTTTATGTTTTTAGTCTATTTATTGTGTTGGCATGTTCATCATGAATGTGTATGTACAGCACTTTGGGTTGCGTGAGCAACAATAAGCGTGCTTTATAAATAAATTTGACCTTGCTACCCTCTGCCTTCTAGGCTGTGACACTTGAGTTGAGGCCTTCTGTGGAGCAAGCAGAGGGGCAAGCTGCTAGTGCTAGCGCTAACAGCTCATTCGCTACCTGTCAATCAAATAGACACGTTTTAACCAACCGAAAACATTTCTAATAAAGTTCTGATATCAGGCGGATGTTAATGCTGAATCTATAACCATCCACCTGTGAGAATAAAACTGTAAGGCTTGTTTTTGGCACTCAGACATCAATTCTGTTTGCTATACAGCCAAACAGGACATGGGAAAATAAATAAATAAATAAAAATAGACACGTCCCTAAATATTCATAATTTCAAGCTTTAATTACATCTAGATGGATGATTTACAAAAAAATCTCACCCCCCTCAGAGTTGTCATGATGGTAAATTTGACACATTAAACCTAAAATGTTTTTTTAACCAGGCTGTAAACATGTTTATTCCTGCTGTGAAGTTGGCATTTTTAACATGGGAGTCAATGGGAACTTGTTCCTTTTGGTATTCAGCCCCTAGTGGATGAGGGGGGAACTGCAATTTTTGTCACTTCCACATTGGTTTCACTTTTTACCCCTTGGTTAGATCTCTTCCGTGGAACCAGAATCTTCTCAGGATCTGAAACAGATGAAGTCCTTTTAGGGGTCAGACATAATCAAGTGTAACATGTATAATGTGTATGTTTGTCTTCACATGTAGACATGTGTACATGGTAATTGGTACCATTAGGTGGTTTTACAATGATTCCTCGATTTACTCTAAGTAAATCTGGTGAGAACTGAACCATATTGTGACCTGCAGCTGCTTCAGGACATTCTGTAGATGGATGTGTTCAGTTTAAATTATAAACCAGTCATTTGTTTTCGAGTTTCAACAGAACTCTGTTATTTTGTCTGTTTCAGCGTCTGTCAGGACAGGGATACTGCTTCTCTGCCTCCTTGCCACCGATGCTAGCTGCTGCAGCCATTGAGGCTCTGAACATCATGGAGGAGGATCCAGGTACCTCAGTGCTGTGTCCTTTGAACACTGGATAATGTTCCTGTTGATCCGAGGATTATTTTCTGATGAAAATGGGTTTTTCTGTCTCTTGTTCTGCAGATATTTTCACTGTCTTGAGAAAAAAGTGTGAGCATGTTTACAGCACTCTACAAGGGTAAGTTTATTAGTGCCCAATTGGCATTGTGGTATCAGTAAAAACAAACTGATTTTTAAATCTTTGTTTTAAAAGAAGTAGGGTGTGAGGGGTGGCCTGTGGGCCTGATGTGGATTATTTAGCAATTTAATCTGGCCTTGAGATCATATTTGAAATGTGTTATAACTGCTATGTGGCTGTACTATACAAATACCACTAAAACTACAAGTCCCACAAAGCACCAAGCCTAAAAACCCTTCCTCCCTGCTGCCAGGAAGGACTCAAATCAGTCTTTAATGCTGCTCAGTTTGGTTCAAACAAAAACAAACTTAGAACTGAGTTCAGACCATAGTTTGACAGTGCTGACGTTGAGAAAATGAAGTTTTAACTTTTGTGTGATGTAACAAGTTTACACCTGTGACATGTTGACCTGTAACTTGTAGGGCGATGGTGGCAGAGGAGTTAAGTGGTCGCCTTGCAATCGGAAGGTCGCAGGTTCGCGACCCACTCTGTCTGTCCCTGTCGTTGTGTCCTTGGGCAAGACACTTAACCCGCCTTGCCTGCAGGTGGTGGTCAGAGGGACTGGTGGCGCCAGTGTACAGCAGGCCCCGCCTCTGTCAGTGCGCCCCAGGGCAGCTGTAGCTACAATGTAGCTCATCCCCACCAGCGTGTGAATGGGTGGATGACTGATTGTGTTGTGAAGCGCCTTGGGGGGTTGTAGAACCCTAAGAAGGCGCTATACAAATACAGACCATTTACCATTTTTTTAACCATTTGTTGATCTCATGGCTCTGTTTTGACAGAATTCCCAGTCTGAAGGTAGTGGGAGTTTCGTTTGCTCCAGCTCTTCATTTACAGTTGGAGAGAAGTTCTGGCTCCAGAGTCACTGACCTGCAGCGGCTCCGCTCTGTTGTGGATTATGTAAGTCTGGTCTGTTTCAGCTGGTTCTGTATGCCTGAATCACATGCTGGTGATGATGTTACCAGTAACCAATGTAGTGTTAATAAATGGATCCATGTTAATAATGACATTAGCCCTATAATGTTCTAAACCTGGAGCCTGTTTAACCCAGGACTTCAGCTGAAGATGCTGTTGCTTGTGTAAAACAGAACCAGTGTCTGGTTAAGTTACTTGTTGTATTTTTTAAACAATTTACCATTTTTCTTTACTTGCTATTGGAGCAGACTGAGACTGGACTCTACTCTCATTTTTAATCAGGTTTCATGTTTTCTCTTTCAGTGTTTGGATAGAAATGTTGCTCTGACACTCGCCAGGTATCTAGAAAAAGAGGAGCGCTTCCTCC
>SSNS01000362.1:40363-66157 GCA_006937985.1 Aphyosemion australe
AAGAGACAGGTGTACAGCAGGCCCCGCCTCTGTCAGTGCGCCCCAGGGCAGCTGTAGCTACAATGTAGCTCATCCCCACCAGCGTGTGAATGGGTGGATGACTGATTGTGTTGTGAAGCGCCTTGGGGGGTTGTAGAACCCTAAGAAGGCGCTATACAAATACAGACCATTTACCATTTTTTTAACCATTTGTTGATCTCATGGCTCTGTTTTGACAGAATTCCCAGTCTGAAGGTAGTGGGAGTTTCGTTTGCTCCAGCTCTTCATTTACAGTTGGAGAGAAGTTCTGGCTCCAGAGTCACTGACCTGCAGCGGCTCCGCTCTGTTGTGGATTATGTAAGTCTGGTCTGTTTCAGCTGGTTCTGTATGCCTGAATCACATGCTGGTGATGATGTTACCAGTAACCAATGTAGTGTTAATAAATGGATCCATGTTAATAATGACATTAGCCCTATAATGTTCTAAACCTGGAGCCTGTTTAACCCAGGACTTCAGCTGAAGATGCTGTTGCTTGTGTAAAACAGAACCAGTGTCTGGTTAAGTTACTTGTTGTGTTTTTTAAACAATTTACCATTTTTCTTTACTCGCTATTGGAGCAGACTGAGACTGGACTCTACTCTCATTTTTAATCAGGTTTCATGTTTTCTCTTTCAGTGTTTGGATAGAAATGTTGCTCTGACACTCGCCAGGTATCTAGAAAAAGAGGAGCGCTTCCTCCCCCCACCCAGGTAAGAGGCTGTACCGACCAGGTGATTCATTTCATCAGTACTACTCTGTTTTAGTTCGTGGATGTCTAACTTAGCATTGCTCAGTAGTTTCCTTCCCTCGTGTCTCTAAAAAGCAGTGGTGAAACATGCAGATCACTGATGAGACTCTGAACTAGAAATGACTCCAGTCATATTTAAGTTGCAAAACAAAGACTACAGACTTGAGTGGGACTTGAGGTTCAGGACTCTCATTCTATGAACAGCCTAAGCCACAGACGGGTAAATAGGGAGAGCAGCTGTGTGACGTTGGCGTTATGATTAAACCTTGATCAACTTATCTGTTAGCTGGTTTGTTTGTTTAGGCGTCCACTTCAAAACATCTCAAATAAGTGAAAAGTGTAGTTATGTATGTTTATGAGAATGGATCTCCAGGGTGGTTCAATTCTGGTCCTGTTGGCCAGTATCCTGCATGATTCAATGACTGCATCATCGCATCTGCCTCAAGTTTTAGAAGTCTTCTAACCTCCCACTGACTCAAACTAGGTGTGTTGGTGCAGAGAAACACAGGATTCATGCAGGCAGTGGACCAAGACTGAGGGGCTCTGGTTCTTTCAGCGTCAGCTCTTCTTCTGGTGCCATTCCTGTAGCTAAGTTTTCTTAATTGCACCTCCTGCTGTTCAAAAGGAGAGCTGCAGCAGTGCTGGTTAAAAAAGCAACAAACTCACTGATGACTTGGATAGAATATTCAAGAAGAAAACATAAATATTAACTCGCATTTACAGCTCACTGCTAAGTTCTATACAGAATGTAAAACTGTTGCTGCTGTGTGTTTTCTTCCGGTTGACCTCATTTATCTTTTGGTTGTGAGTCTGGTTTTATAAAAGTATTTATTTTTAAAAGGAGACCTATCTTTCAGCTTTTTTGTTAAATGTTTTTTTTTTTTTTTTTGAAATGTTCAATGATCAATAAATTAAATAGCCTATAAAGTCTAAATGTAGTAATTTTAAAAAGACTAGATGGCAGGGACCTGAACATTCGTTTTAATCAGGGACTTTAGACTTGACTCAGACTGTGTGAACGTCTAAATGAAGCCAGAAACATGGAGACAGAGGAGGTCGTTGAGCTCTTTGAAAAGATGAAGCTGTGACCTGGATGGTGTCAGACTGAATCTAAAATGCATTTCCCCTCCTGTTGTGTTGTTTTTCTCTAGTATCAGAGTGGTGGTGACCATCAAACAGACTGATGAAGACATCCAGAAGGCTGTGTCTTGTATCAGAGAGGCAGCATCCATCTTCCTTAAATGATGAAGAGGAGCAGCTGTTTACAGTGAAGGTTAATGTGAGGAAACACTGATGTTCTCATCCACAGACTAAAGATGTTGGGAGGAACTCCACCGTCTCCAGACTGTTTTTATATCAGCACTCCAGAATTATTTTCTATTTTACTTATTTAAATCTTAAACTAATGAACTCACCCTGTTTGTGTTTGTTTTTGTTTTCCTCCTGCTGTGGAACAACGACCACAGGCCCTCCTCAGACCAAATTGAGTTCTGACCAAAGATCCGTCTTTGTGCTTGTTAAATGTCTGCAGAGTGCCTGAGCCTGTACTCTGGTGTTTTGTTGTTGTTTTTATTTTTTGTTGTGTCATTGAGATTTAGCACAAATCCACAAATCTAACTCTGAATGCACTCGTTCTGATTTTCTGTTGATTCCAATGATCTGTTGGAGGTCAGTACATTTCTGACTTTTAATAAAAGTTTCTGATTCAGAATTGTTTGCCTTTTGAGTTTTCATTTCAGTAAGAACAATAAAAATAAATTAAACTGGTGTTTTAACAAAGTGCTTTGGAAATCTTATAATGGAAAGACTATTAAAAAACAAAACAGAATGTCTCCAAATCAGTTTTTAGAATTTTAGAGTTTAACAATTAAAATAGATTTGATCATCTATCATTTCGTGTTGGAGTAATAGTTATTTTTTTAAATAGAAATGCTGAAAATCATTATTTGATTGGACAGTTTGCTGCAGTCCAGCCAGCCTTTACCTGCTTTATTGTGCTCGAATATGATGCAATAGATTTCAGTGTTTAGAAAACTTGTCGTTTTCATTTTACATTAAATAAACATCCTTTATTTTCAGTAAGTCATTAAACTTCTGACCCAACCTTCCATCTCTGAATGTTTGCTTTTTACATTGATTTGTTCTTCTGGTATAAACTCATAAAATAAATATACATGAAAAATCATCTAAATGATACAGAGAACAGGCTTGTCTGGGAGCCAATTGGTGCTTTTACAACCATCAAATTTTCTCTTCTCTTTGCTGCAAGCCAAACAGCGTGCCTTTGTTCACTTGTAAAAGAGGAATTTAAAGAAAAAAGCTTTAGGCTGATTCAAGTTGTTTCCCACTGTTTGCAGCATTTCCAGGCTAATCTTTAGCCTCCATGTTTTTGTTTACAATTAGAATGACAAAAGTAAAATTTATTGACCTAAATTTTTCACCTTATGGAAAAGACTGGGTAAATAACTGGTGCATCATGTTTAATTCTATTAAAATTAATTTTAAAACTCAACAGCAGTCAAATTAAAATGTAAGTATTGTGGGACTCTGGAATGACTTCTGATCAAAGTTTAGAATTTAGCTTCAATTATTTTGAAACAAACATGCTGAAGAATTGAGCCATCAATCTCTCAAAACAAAAGGAAACCAGTCCCGGTCATTTTTCCCCCATACTTGTTTCATCCCGTTCCATATTTGTGAGACACCGGAAACAAGTTAGGATCTGAAGTGAAAATAATTCTCTGCGGTAGTGTCTTACAGGCAACTCGGTCATTGGGAAGGCAACAGCCAGTGTTGTTACTGAGCATTGATGTAGTCGGTATGAAACATAGACCAAGCAAATGATTAAATAAATAGATTAATGCTCATAAATAACGATGCATAGATGATTATGCACAGTTTTCCATTATTTTTCCTGTAATTGATCCTTTAAGACAAGACTGAGGGTTAAAGCTTCCCATTGGACAGACCCGTTTCCATTATGGTGTGGTTTTAATGCTGTCAGAAGCTGAAATAATTATTCTGCCCGTAACATGTTACCTTGGAGAAATGCCCGCCACATTTGTTGATTCACACCATGTAATTTAGATGCTAGTCGACCCACTTTACTGCGGTGTTTAGCTAACAGAGGCTAACGGGGGAATCGGGCCAGGTTAGCTTAAAGCTAACTCCGCTGCTATGTGTCCAGACTGAACCAGGAAGGACTGAAGGAGACCTGCTGTCATTAACAGGTCGGTGAAGTTCTGTTTATCTGTTCTTAGATCAGCTAGTGGACACACGGTCTGGTGTTTTGGTGTTACTGGTCACACTTAGATGGTACTGGTTCCAGTCAGGAGTTCTGATCACATTAACGAAACATGAGTCCAGAAATCATCACCTTCAGAGGACCAGCATCATCCCAGGTTCTGATCTAGAACTCAACCAGGGACAGTTCTAGACGATGGTCTGAAGCTGCTTGGACCAGAACCGAGTCCTCGGTCTGCAGACATCCACCAATCTTGGGTAGCTTTTGTTATTGCGAAATCCAGAGTGGAACGTTAAAAATAAAATAAAGTCAAGATAGATAAAAATAAAACGCGTTTCTGGAAGTGAAGTTTATAACCCAGTTATTACTGAGGTGTATAAAATATTCTGATTGGTTCTCATCCAAAACAGCAGACATCTGGATATGAGCATCTGGACAGCAGACAGATGGAGGGTAGGGGAGATCTAAGGAGCCCCAGTTCAACACATCTGGGCTGACTTTCTTTAGTCTGGTTTAGTACAACCAAAACTCCATGAAGAGACTACAGGTTCTATAACGGTGGTTCTGATTTAACAAATTTTCAGTTTTAGTGTGATCACATAAGAGGTCTTATTTCATGCAACTTTGCTGCTTATTCTGCTCAAAATTCACTGATGCAACAAATAAAATTACAGGAGAGAAAGACCTTCTCTCACCCTGAAACTTGATTCCTAGAGACCAGCAGGAATTATTATTGGAGAGTAAAAGAAACATAATCCTGACTGAAAAAGCAGCATTCCCAGTTGGAACCAGAGATGAATGCATCAGTAAATAACTGAATTAATGCCTGCTGCTGTTTGGGTTGGGTCAGAACCATCTGCAGAATCTGATTATTATCACTGATGAGATATCCTCTAATGTTCAGTGACTCAGATGCTTTAAATCTAACAGTTAACCAAATTAATAGGACATAATAATTAACAAAGGTCTCCAGTTTTATTTAGAGTTCTGATAGTTTAAATAATCCATGTGTTTTCATTCTATTCCTGCTGTAATCTAGGGATATGAGCTTCCTTACAAAGTTTCGATAGATATAATCATGTGAGTTAGTAAAGGGAGTTGTGATTAAACATGATGATATTTTACTTTTGTCAAAGCAAACAGGCTAGAGATAACTTCACAAAAGATTTGGTGATTAAGTTTAAAACCATCCCTGAATAAACCGTATACTGTAGTGAGATAAAACCTCCGATCAGCATCTCTGTGCTGTGTGCTGATTGGCTCTGAAGATGGAGGCAGAGTTTGGATTTTATTGGACAATCTGAGGTTTATTTAAAATGTTCCAGGATCAGAGAAAAGATAGTATCGATGTGATGGAGAGTTTCTGGAAAACAATCTGTTACCATGGTTACATTGAGTTCAGTCTCTGTTACCGTTGTGATCTACAACACTGTCTCTGTTTCCATGGTGATCTAGAGTTAAGTCTCCTCCACCATGCTCAAAGAGACCCTTCTTTGCGTGTGTGTTGAGTATCTGGTTTATATGATAGAATTGTCATATCAGGATTTTTTCTGTTGTAATCATGATTATGATTTTATTACACTTTACACACATTTCCCACTATACTTATTTGTAGCACCCCCCCCCCCCCCCCCCCCCCCCACTGAGCCTTTGAGCCAAATAACATTTCTGGACATATTTTAATCACTTTTGTACTGAAGAAGAAGAATTTAGTAGAATTTCACTGCTAGATTAACAACAAAGTACTGGTTCAGGAATAAAAAGCCCTTAAAAACGCTCTGTTCTCATAGTCTCTGACAGATGTTGATTGTCTTTCCCTCACAATCTCCTAGTCCTAGTGCCCACCCCTAGTTCAGACTTACATTAGGTAAGGTTTAGTGATGGATAGGTTAATGCTTGGGTAAATTTGAGGGTTGGGTGTGGGTCATGTTTAGAGTTATATTGTGGTGTGTTAATGTGACAGGTATTGCAGGTCATGTGCCCATGGACAATACGGCCTTTGAGGGGTGGCTGGAGTCAGTCTCTGCCACCTTCCTTTCTCTTAATGATCAGCAACGCAACCAGTCTCTGGACCACCTCATATCTTTAAGTGGTGCTGCCCAGCTCCGTCATCTGTCTAATGGACTGGAGACGCTGCTAAAACGGGATTTCCTGCGACTGCTTCCTCTGGAGCTGGCCTTCTACCTGCTGCGGTGGCTGGATCCTCAGACCCTGCTCACCTGCTGCCTGGTCTGCAAACAATGGAACAAGGTAATCTCACGCTCCCACGTATCAACTAGTAAAACTGTTGAGCTCAGTTAGTTTTGTTATATTTGATTGGAAGGCAAAAGGACTCTTTACAAAGAAAGGGAGCAAATTCAGTTACACTTGGCATTGAAGCATCCATACTAACAACCACTTTGCTATTCTAACATGATTTTTGTCTGTTATTATGACCAGCAGCTTTGAAAAAAAAATCTAATTATACATCAACCATGCAATAGAGATGCACAATATCAAAAACATAGGACTGGGGTTAGGGGGGTACTGAATACTGATCACAATAAATCAAGATTTTCTTCTATCTTTTTCTGTTCTGTCTTTACCTCATCACATCTCTGTATATCTACCATAGGGACTTAATTAGCCATGGTGGTTACCATGGGTAACTTAATCACTGGTAGTTACCATGGTGATTTAATTAGCCACTGGTGGTTATAGGGCTGGGACGATAATCAATAAGTCAATTAATCGTAAATAGATGGAAATGAACTCAATCATTTTTCCAGCCTCAATATATCGCCATGTGCCTGTGTGTATATGTTTTCCTTGTCTCTGGCCTCCAAAGACGCTGGATGACAAGAGTGTTCAAGTGCAGTTAGGTTGTTGACACTGGATAGGCCATTGTATTTATTGTTTTGGAGTGACAGGGTCATTTTAAAGGATGTACTTGCATTATTATGATATATTAACATTACATAAGTGGTTATTTTGGTCTCGATAATGTCGACAATAATATCGTTTATCGTCAATAATTTGTTGGACAATATATCGTCCAGCAAAATTTGTTATCGTCCCAGGCCTAGGTGGTTACCATGGTTTCCTAATTATCCACTGGTGGTTACCATGGTTTCCTAATTATCCACTGGTGGTTACCATGGTTTCCTAATTATCCACTGGTAGTTACCATGGTGATTTAATTAGCCACTGGTGGTTACCATTGGGAACTTAATTAAGAAGAAACAATCTTTTATAAAGTGCCTCTCAAGAAAAAAATCACACTCCATGGTGACTTAATTAGCCATGGTTGGAACATGGATGGATGGATGGATAGTTATGGTGTCTTTAATAAGCCACTGTTGTGGTAACCATGGTAACTTAATGAGTCAGTGGTGTTTACAATAGCTACCCTAACAAGCATCTGGCTGCAGCTTTAACATTTCTCTTGATTCTAGTTTTCTGTGTTTTTCCACATCAGACGTATCCATTCAGTCTCATTAGATTTTTACCAAGTTTCAGGCACCCTTCAAGTTTTCTTCAGACAATTTCTAGAGAATTATTTACCATCTTTTTGTTTTGTGTGTGTGTGTGCGTGCGTGCGTATGTGTGTTCTAGGTGATAAACTCATGTACAGAGGTGTGGCAGGGTGTGTGTCGGGAGCTGGGCTGGAGAACCGATGAGTCCATCCAGGATGCAGCACACTGGAAGGGGGTCTACCTGAAGGCTAAACTGCGCATGATGCAGCTGAAGGACCAGGAGGCTTTTGTGACATCATCGCTCATCGGCCATAGTGCCCGAGTGTATGCCCTCTATTATAAGGACGGCCTGCTCTGCACAGGTGTTTTACCTGTAAACATTTTGCAGCACATGGGTTCTTCACTCTGTGGAACATCTCACCATGTTTCTCCTTCTCTTTCAGGCTCCGATGACCTTTCTGCCAAATTATGGGATGTACGCACTGGACAGTGCATTTATGGAATTCAGACACACACATGTGCCACAGTGAAGTTTGATGAACAGAAGCTTGTGACGGGGTCGTTTGACAACACTGTTGCATGCTGGGAGTGGAGTACAGGTGCTAAAATCCAGCAGTTCCGTGGGCACACTGGAGCAGGTCAGTAAAAACAGAAATGCTGAAAGTAGTCTGAATTTATCAAAATTTAACTGAAACTCCCAGACGTCTACAACTGATTAACTGTTGGAGTCAACCAGATTGGAGATGGCCGCCACAGCTAACTAATGTTAAACACTAAAACCTCTCTGCCTCAGTCATTCACATCACACTCTGGGTGATAGCAGATCAGGATGTCAGCATTTCTCAACACAAGATGATGTTAATAAAAACTCACCGAACGCTGGCGAGCAGAACACCCTTACCTGAAAGCCCAGGTGTTTTTAATGTTTTGATCAAGCAGAAAAACATTGGGTTGGTTGTCGAGGGTTTATTTAAACTAAGCCTCAAAGGGAAAACTGAATATTTATATAGAGTAAACTCGTTCACAGTAAATTATTTAAACATTTGATTTCATTCAGATTTTCCTTCCTGCAGTCAAATCAACAAGAAAACCTTTTTGAATCATCACACATGAGCATTATAGAGCTGACCTGAGTATTTATAGAGATCATAGGTAAACATCAGTGTGCATGTTGTGTTTCCACATTGTGGGACTTTTATCCTAAGCCTTACCAGGTCATTGATGCTGTAATAAGTGTGTGTTTTCAGTTTTCAGTGTGGACTACAACGACGAGCTGGACGTTCTGGTCAGTGGCTCTGCAGACTTCTCAGTCAAGGTCTGGTCCTTGTCTGCCGGTGCCTGTCTCAACACCCTCACCGGACACACAGAGTGGGTCACCAAGGTCAGCTCAGCTTCCTGAATCAAAACAGCTCTTGTGTGTCGTTTTAATGCTTTCAGCCATGCTACAGTTAGTGTTTTCTCTCATCAGGTGATATTACAAAAGAGTGAAGTAGAATCAGTGGTGCACAGTCCTGGTGATTACATCCTGCTAAGTGCTGATAAGTATGAAATCAAGGTAAAGATCTCTTTGCTCTAGATTGTTTGTTAGTTGCTTTTTACACTCTGAAGTTGTCAAATGGAAGCTGATGAACCTGAAGAGTCTGTAGGATGAAACCAACCCTGTGTTTGCTCTGCAGGTTTGGCCTTTAGGAAGGGAAATCAACTGTAAGTGTTTGAAAACGCTGTCGGTGTCAGAGGACCGCAGCATCAGCCTTCAGCCACGCCTGCAGTTTGATGGACGCTACATCATCTGCAGTTCTGACCTCGGAGTCTATCAGTGGGACTTTGCCAGCTTTGAAATTATCAGGTAAGGCAGCGTAGACACAAGGAGTATTAAAACTAATAGAATTATCATTGGTCTGGGCACAATTATTATTATTCTTAATTAAATTGATGAGGTCTCTAACCACTCAGCCCTCTCAGATGCTCTGGAGAATCTACACGGAGGTAAAACGAGAAGCAGATTGAGGAAGTTGCATCACTGCATGTTTTGATGGTACAGGGACCAGTCCTTTAAAGTGACCATTCTCCCACAATGTGAAACCCAACTCCACCTGTAGCTAAGGCCTGGAGAACAGAACCGCCGTATTTCTGTCAGCGCTCTAAAACCCCGTCTCTTCTTCTGTTCTCAGAGTGATAAAAATGCAAGATCCTGCCAACCTGTCTCTGCTAAGCTTTGGTGAGGTGTTTGCCCTCCTTTTTGATAACCACTTCCTGTATGTGATGGACCTGAGGACAGAAGCTATTTCAGGCCGCTGGCCTCTGCCAGCCTACAGGAAGTCCAAACGGGGATCCAGCTTCCTGGCAGGCGTCACCTCCTGGCTGAATGGGCTGGATGGAGGCAATGACTCCGGACTGGTATTTGCCACCAGCATGCCTGACCATAGTATTCATTTAGTTTTGTGGAAGGAAAATGGGTAGTTGAAAACCAGGTTTTCAGATCTTAGACAGGTGGTGTCTGCGCTTCCCCACCACCTTTTCTGTTTCTTCCTCAGCGTTCAAGTCCTCCTCTAAACTTTTACATGAACACTTGGAAAACAAAGGCCTTCAGTGATTGGATGATCACTGATGAGCCACCTCAGAGCTGGATAAGAGCTTCACCGGACAAACCTTCATGAAGCCAAATGGCCAGTGGTGTGTGGGGTGGGGCGGAATTCATCAGTTACCAAAACAACAGCCATTTTTTGTAATGGACATATATGTGTTAAAGTAAATAAAGTACATACTTACTGCAGTTTTCCTCTCTGGTTTGGCACTGTGTGAGCAAGAGTATTGGTAGCTTCTATTCTTTAGTGCAGTAGTTAGGTGCCATCTCTGTTTCAGGTAAAGGTCGGCCATGTTGAAGTGTGTTTATGAGTAAAAGTTATAAACAGTTCCTATGTGAACCCTTAGCACGGCCTCTGTTCAGAGAAGTGGGGTTTACATCAGGATGAGCTAACAGCTATCCAGAACCAGTGGCTAATCTAAGCTAATTGTCTAAATCAGATTTCATTTCCTAGATTTACCATCAGTTCATTTGACAGTGTTTTTAAACCATTTTACTTCTGTCAGTTTCACATTCCAAGGCTTTTTCTGCAGAAATACTCAGCACTTCCAGCTGTACTGGACTTCTCGATGAAGTGATATAGTATTTAGCTGCTCTTGCTGATGTCTATGCTGTTAAATAATCATAAATTAAATGTGAAGTTCCACCGTATTCCATGCCAATAACTACAGAATTCTGTGAAAATAACAAGATTCCTTGAGTACTGTGTAAATGCATGATGTGGATGAGTTGACCAGGGTAGGATTCAATATGCTTCAGCTTCTTCCTGCTCCTTTTCAAACTAAATATGAAAGTTTTATTTTAATGTTTGATTAAAATTCTTATTGTGGTAACACGTTACAATAAGGGTCCCTTTATTAAGGTTACTTAGTGCATTATTAAGCATTAATAAACAATGGGTCTCTTTATTAACATTACCATAATTGTTAACTATTAAGTGTCCTTAAGGTTAGGACAAAGGGCCAGGGGGTGTCTGCTTAGTAATGCATTACTTTATTTAATAGTTTATTAATGCTTAATAATGAACTAAGTAACTTAATAAGGGACCCTTATTGTAAAGTGTTACCCTTATTGTATTTTCTTATTTATTTATTTCCCTCTAACACACGGTCAAAAAACATGTCAGCATCACTGATGTGAAACTGGCCATGGTGTAAAGGTTTATACAATAATGTCACATGGACTTCTGGGAAATGTAGGAGAATGAAGCTGTTTAGATGCGTGCATCACACTTTGGTCTTTGCTGCAATAATACTAGTCGTTACTAGCCATGAGCACTGGTTAAAGGTATATGAATAAGAATTAATAACAATACAGTCTGTCTCAATCATGTTGGCTGGGGCGTTGTTAGTTTTTCTCCTTGCAGAAAAAGATGAAGAGGGATGTAGTCCGTGTTTTACAATCTGTGAGCCTGCAGGGTTACTGAGTCTGCACTGATCTTATGCTGCAGCACTGGCATTTGTAATTCGACACCAGTTTGCAAAATGCAGCAGTGTTTTGTAAAGATGCTAAGACAGTAAACAGGAGCGAACCAAAAGTTATTTCTTGTACCCCAAAGAAGTCCCAGCTTCTTTTTGTTTTACTCTAATATCAGGTGAAGAAGGCTAGAGGCTAACGTTGAGCTAACAATGCTAACAGTGAACTAGAAGCAAATAGGCGTCTTAAAAAAATCTCAATCTACTTTTTCAATTACCAACAACTCAATATTACAGTGAAATGTATTTTTATCCACTTACTGTGTATGAGTTGTCTTTGCTTGTCATCTACAATCTTCTGGCGCTGATCCGTAGCTGGTTACAGCCATGAAACTCATGGAAAAGTAGTGATAAAGTCACTGGTTTGTTTGGAAAATGGGCTGCAGTAACCACATTTGACCACAGGATGTCAGTCTTACTTAATTCTAACAGGATGCATCTTTAAGTGTTAGCTTGGGCTAAGTCCTGGAGGATGTTAGCACTTTCTCTGAACAGAGGCTGTTCAGGTCAGACAGGAACTATTAGGACCTTTTACACAGAAACACACGCCAACATGGACAAAGTTCTCTTTAATGTTCACTTAAGGAAAAGTAGATTACTTTTATTTCAACACAGCTGCTGAGATGATGAGTAAATGCTGCCTTAAACAGTTTCAGTGAAGAAAGGTAAGGACTGAAAGGTTTGTGACATCTTCTACCTGAAGTTATTAAGGAAGACATGTTTTCTCACCAGGTGGGAAGTAGTTTGGTACTTTGTGGTATTTCATATGAATTATTGGTAAGATCTATGTAAATCCACAGGATGTGGTCTTTAGTAGGATGTCCGCTTTAAATGTGATGTGCCTTTTTGGTTAGTGTGTCTACAGACTCCAGGAAAGTGATGAGATCAATGAATTTAATGTTTACTTTTTAGGATTTCTAGGAGTAAACTGAGCCATCCCTCTGATGTGCTGCTGTATGAATCACTGTCTGTACACAGGAGGTTTATCTTTGTCCCTCAGGATGATGTACACAGAAAAAAACTCATTGCAGTTGTCTCAAAAATTACACATTTTCAATTACAAATCACCATATTTGCCCTGGCTGATACGAAGGGGTATTGAGGCTGTTCTAGTCAGAGCCAGGGTAAAGGGTGCAATCCAGAGGAAAATCTCAGAAGCAGAGATGATCATATTCTTTGAACAAACTTGAGTATCCTCTGATGTCAGAAAGTCCAGAAGAAAAAAGTCAAAGTTTTGGATTAGAGATAGAGATAAATATGAATGTAAAACTCAGACCTCTGAAATTGCAGATTTATACGTTTGTGAGAAACAATTTCAGAATTAAGGTCCACCAAACTATTAGCAAGAGGCAACAACGCTCCCAGAAGGGTCATTGAATGCAACACAGCTTCCCTTTCCTGTTTTTACACGTTTTGTGTTTCATGAATTTATTATTTTCTAGAGAATTTTAAAATTGTTTCTAACAAATTTATGATTAAACAATCTCAGCAAACAGTTTTCTGCTTTTGGTTTCAAACTTGAATCCAAATTTTTGTTTTAAAGTTATGATTTTAAAATATCCATGTTTATTTTTGTAAATTTAAGGCTTTAATGACCAAAGTTTGGACTTCTTCCTCACAGTTTTACAACTTTCCAACATCAGAGAATATCCAAGTTTTTATTTAAATATATTACATTTACACTTTCTGAGTTTTTGTTTTCTGAATTTCCACCCTCCATCAAACTCTGTTTATTTTAAACTACAAAAGGTCCTAATACGTACATAATCTGAGCATTGTCCCACATTTTTATCTTTCTCCTTGCAGCACTGAGGCCCAGTAATCAAACAGACTTGTATGTGTTCTTATAAAATTAAAATCACCACGAGAAATAAAAGGTTTTATGGTTTGATTTATTTGCATTAGTATTTATTTTCACAACATTTTCTTCTATATTTTGAGTCAAAATCAATCCATTCACTTCAGCGTTCTAATAAATACTGTTACTGACTCTGTGATCACATTATTCATGCAGCACGCACTAACCCACATCTGTCTTAGTTTTCTGCTGCTGGATGGTGAGAGGCAGTCAAATGTTTTTGCATTTGTGTTTATTTAAAGGGTGAGTAACACCATGGGCGGAGACTTATTCCAAGCAGACTTCCTGTTAGAAAAATACCTGCAAAATAGGCGTCACCTGGAGGACCGAGGGAGCGGCACTGAGGCAGTGATTGACAGCACCACCATCAACCACCCCACGTGGGCTCTCGGAGTTTCCCAGTCGGAAAAACTAGTCATTTACAAGCGCGTGCGCACTCGCGCGTGTACAGGAGCGCACAAACAAGCAAACCTAGCGCTCAGGAGAACAAGCAGACTCAGAAGCACCAGCAGGTTGGAGGATTTACTGTCCACCGCGATCACCAGAAAAAAAGGGGAGGAGGAGGTTTTTTTTTCAAGGAGGCGAGCGGCTCCGAGCTCTAACGTGTCATATCGGCAGGTGAGTGGTTGCGCCAGGTGGAGGTGCGGCCGACTCAGCTGGAGTCCAGTGCAGCGCAGCCACGTAGTAAGGTAGACAACGTCACCGTGCGCTGCATCTCTACAGCAATCAGCTGGGGATGATTCTAAATCAGTGTGGAGCAGAGTTTTGACCTGAAGGTGGAGATATAATTATGGTTTTTGCCTGTAATATTACATTTTAAGTAAGTTGCACTAAACTGCCAAAATAATGATTACACATGTCTACAGCACTATTAGATACTCATCTATACAGGTTATCAGCACAAAAAAGTTGATTTAGGTGTTACTCGTTCTTTAAGATCTCAGATTTTAATGTATAACTCAACATCTACAGCTGATTATCTAGTCAACCTGATTCAATATGGCTGCAACAGCTGTAGTAAACACTAAAATGTCTCTGACTCAGGTTTACAGATGTTGAGCTAATTTATCAGTGTGCTAGTACCTCACGGTCATCTCCAACACACTCCCAGTGAATTAGATCACATGAGTTAAAGTTAGACAAAAACACCAAAGCTCTACTATTTCTCAGTAAAATGTTATGTTAGCCCCAAACTTGTGATAAAAGTTGGCATAAAAACATACATTATTTCAATTTTATTTATAAAGATTCTCACAAAGCTCTCACTCCTGAGGGCTAGGTGGCCCTAGAAAGATTGGGCTCTTCATTAATCTGGCTACAGACCTGAAAAGAAATGATGAATGACATGAGCTACTTCCTGGCTAAGCCACAGCCCACGAGCCCGCCTCTGGTCTCCTAGCAACCAGCGCTGAACCCATTGACTGTAATATGATTGGTACTCTGCGTTCTGGACTCGGTCAGTGCAGCGCGTGCCTGAGTTGTTTCTCCTCCACTGGAGGGCGCTGTATCCCACCCAGCGGTGTTTCTCAAACTCGACCTCGTGGAAAAAGAGAAGAAGGCTACAATAATAGACGATCTCCGAGCGTGATGCTTCACTCGCACATTTCAGCCTGTTCTAAAAGTGGGGGAAAGTCCATCGTGTAGCCGCTTGTCTGGTGGTACGATTAACGTAACGGCAAGTTGGGAAGGCCACATGGAGGGACGTCTGTAAGAACATTTTTCTTATTTTAAATGCTGACTTGAGACCTCTGGTGTACAGACTGGTGTTTGATTTTGCCGTTATCAGCATATTGCTAAGCTAACGTTGTCTGAACGATGACACCGGTTAGCGTAGATAAGGGCTAGCTGCTTTATTTGGTGTACTGTGATCGAGAAACAAGTTTGTTGTATAAGCTCTTTTTGATCCTGTATAATTGTATTTATTGTTTTATAGAAGTGGAAGTGAACCAGACACGTGTGTGTTCTGCCCCACCGGTACCGGTGTTCACACAGGTGTTGCGCCTAGGTAGGGATCTCCGTCAGACTTTGTTCCCCCTGTTTCAGGAGCGCGCTCTAAGCAGGGAACGCAGATCCAAGAGAAATGTAATTTATTAAGTGTGATTGATTTTTTTCATTTAGCTTGTAGCTCACGACAAAATAAAATCCTCTGTTATTTTATAATAATAAATGTATAACAACAATAATAAAAATACTGCATTTTATTTATAAGCACCTTTCAAGGAACACAGGGACATTTGGGAGCAATGACAACAATAAGAAAACAAAGACTCATTAACATTTAAAAAGTACAAAACCAGATGATAAAATAAGTGCAGTAAAAGCAGAAGTCATAAAGAGTAGGTAGGTTTTGAGTCTGGATTTAAAAGTGGAGAGGGAGTCAGAAAACATGAGGTCATGTGCATTTAAGAACTCCTTAAATTTAATACACAATCTGTTTTATCATATCCTCTCCATCAAACTCAGTTCTTTAACTCCAGCTTTGACACGTATCCCCTCTCAGTTTAGGACAGATAATCCTCCACCATCATCTGTTTTAAATTCTGTCTTTCAGACCTTTGTTAGCTGATTTTTGGAGACCTGTGCTCTATAATAAAACTAGACGGGGCACATATTCTGTCCTCACTACGGTCCGTGTCCCCCTCCTAAGTTGGGCACTCAATGCTTATTTCATCATCATATGGTTTAGTTTACAGAAATGTCTCATCCTGGATGATCACTCCAGTGGTTTTAGAGATCTGTGCTCTTTCTAAAAAGAAAAATACACAAATAGTGGAACTGAGTCACCCTGAATGTGTGTGATTGGTGGAATATGTTTAAGGTAACAGATGCAGTGTGACTGATTGGCTCTTTGTATAATAAGTTTAGCATTGCTGTTTGTGTTATTTGCTGTAACCAGTGGATCCTGTTGCTGGGGTCTGGTTGTTGGTATCTGGTTTCTGTTATTTGCTGGGTGGAGTTTTCTGGTTGTAGGCTGCCAGTCGCCGGTTTGTTGTTGGTGGTTTTGTTTTGTATCTAAAATGTGTGTCGTGTTTTCTTAATGTTGTGTGACAGAGTGTCTGATCAGACAGTATTCTGTCATACTAACTGTTCTTTTCTTGTGGAATCGTTTCAGGTCTGAACCAAACCTACTCAGTGACTTCTGTGAAGCAACTCATGGCAGCTCATAACCCCCCCGGCCTCTCCATGTGTGCGATCCTACAGTCCTGACGGTATCTGGAACCAGCATCAGAGGGAGTTCTGCTAATCTGATCACACTGGCAGCAGTGATGAGTTCAGATGTTCAGGATCCATCCAGTCGGTGTTGATGTTATTGAAGAAGCTTCTGTGATTGTTTTGTGACACCACTCAGAACCTTGGTGCCATGCCGACCAACCAGTCTTCCCCCTGGACCGGGGGGAAACTCCGGGTTTGTCCTGGTGCCAACACCCCCCCCACTTCTGCCCCTGTTCCAGGTGCAGCCACTGAAACTGCTTCCTGCCACAAACCCCTTAAACCGCCCAGGACTAAAACCCAAACCAAACCAGTTGGCGCTCTCATTTTATCTGCCCCTCCCTCAATTCAGATATCAATGTGTTCTGGTTCTGTTACCTGGGAGAAGGTAGGCATAAATAAGTCAAATACCTGGACTCGAAGTTCTGGTACTGATGGATTTCTGATTCAGCTCAAACAAAGTAACAGGATTCAAAGTTCAGATCAGGTACTGGAACCATCAGGACTCACGAAAACTATCTGCTGGCCCTCCTCTATCTGCAAGGAGCTCCGGCTGACAGGGGGCGCTCAGGAGTCTGTTCAGAACCCAACGTCTGAGCTTGGGCTCAGTCCTTCCAAGAGGAGTCTTCCTGGTGACACAGCATCAGAGCTTCAGGTCCCAGAGCAGCTCAGCTGTCCCATCAATGTGAGTTTACCAGAGAAAATGTGTTCACGTTGAATCTGAGCATTTGAGTCAGGTTTAGCCAGAAGCCCCCTGATCCCTGTGTAAAGCTGACATGAAGTCTTATGCTCTTTTGAATCTCACTTCTCGTCTTGTGTTTCAGCAAGAGGAGGCTGCAGACTGTCTCTCCTCACCGCCTGTGCCTCTCCCGTGCCTTAGTGTCGGTAAAACTCAGGGAGCAGCTTCCTCTACCTCCAGATACATTGGCACAAAACCAGAGACAAAAAGCACAACGAGACCAACAAACGCTGCACGAAGGAGCTCTTCAGCTAAAACAGCAACAAAATGCTGGAACACACTGAAGAACCAGGCAGCAAGAAGCTGTTCAAACAGCCATTTGGTCATTAGAGGAGCTTCTCGAGCCGCAGCCAGCAAGACCCAAAGGATGGCTCTACACCGTAAGACCCGGCAGGACCCCCAGAATCCGAACCCTCTGGGACGGAGCAAGTCCCTGCCGTCTGTGTTCAGAACTGCTCAGCTGGATGCTGTTAAAGGTAATGATTCATTGCTTTGTTTAAACCCCTCTGGCTACAGAGTTAAACAACAACATGCAGACCTCGAGTCACTGACCTTCCACTTTAAGGGATGTGTGAACTTGACGTGTACTGATCGGTCATGTTTGTCCAGACATGCAGACTACAAACCAGCAGGACATTAAAGTTATTAAATCAACTTCTTGTGAGTTTCTGTAGAGGATCACAGAGCAGGGAGACAGTTTATCACCATGGAGGATCACAGGAGATTGGCCTCCTGCTAACAGATGAACACTGTATTAAAACCATACTATGCAAATTTTTCATATTTTAAAATCATTTTCTTGAGCCAATATGTGCTAAAATGACCCTTTACAAGGTTAATGAAATGTCACTCAGACCCCTACTGCCCTCTTTGGCCAGAATACCGCACTCGCAACTTCAGAGTGCCAGTCTGGTGCCTGTTGGATTTAGAAAAAATGGAACTGACATGCCAGGCGCTGCAGTCTGCTTCCAGCATGTTTCCTGCATGTTTTAGATCATGAACACAGCTGATTTGTTTGATTTAGTGATGAACCGCTCCTGTAGACACTAATGAAGGCTGAGGAGACATTTCAGCTGTTAGATTAAGGTGTTACAAAGACCAACGCACAGCAAGGAGATACGTTTCGCTTTTGCTTTTGCTAACAGACACTAGGGGGTGCTAAAAGCAAGCCAAAACTGCCAAGTGTTCATTTAAATACCAGCCAAGTCTCTATTAAACTCTCAGTATCTGTTAAAGATCTCTGTGAACAGACATGACCAGGATCCTTAAACACCAGCTGGTGGTGTAAAAAGAGAAGGTAATGTTTATAAACAGCATTTGTAGAGTTTATTAATCAGTAGAAAATAGTGACAGACGACACCATCGTGTTCTGAGTCTCTTTGATTAAAAACATTAAAACTTTATTCATCTGTCTTGCAGCAGTTTAGCTAGACGTCTGGTGGCTGTGTGTACTGGTCTGGTTCAGAAGATGGCCACAACAGACCTCCTCAACATCACAAAATCCTCGCAAACGTAGATTTTAACTAGAATAATTAAAAACTTTGACGGTGTCTGCCATGAAGTGGTGTAATGTCCTGATGAAGCTCTGTTGATATGATGAGGTTCTGGTGAAGTTGTGATGAAGTTCTGTCAGCCCAGTATGAAAGTGTTTACTGCTTATCTGAACAGAACCAAGTTCCACCTGGTTGGTTCTGTTCCAGATTACATGTTGTTCTGACCTCCAGACCTCTACATGTTAACCAGGACATGCATGAAGCTCAGTGTGTGTCCAGCCTGACTCTGGTCCATGTCCTGCAGATGTGGTCCCGAGTCCAGCTGGAGCTTTAGGTTCTGTAACCTCTCAGATCTCAGCCATCCATCTCACCAGGAGAGGACAACCCTACTCCTCCCCCTCACCTACAGAGGACCAAGTGGTCGAAGAAGCTCAGCTGTGGAGGTGAGAAGCTCTTCAGTCAGCTGTTCCTCCTCTAGCATCTGGTTCTGTTTCCAGGTTCTAGTTCTGAGTCCAGGGTCTGTTTCTGTGTGTGTGTATTTTCAGGTCTGGATGTGAGATGCAGGTTGATGGAGTTGAGGAGGAGCTTCCTGATTGGATGGAGAGCCTCTTCAGTGACCACGGTGAGATAATGTTCCCACACAGATCAGGTAAACCAGAACCAGCCCTTCTGAGATGGTCCGGTTCTGTTGCTCAGTTTGATTTCAGGAACCATCCCAGCAGAGTCACAGACGGCCCTACCCATTTGTTGGTACACTCAGCTCTACACTTCCTGTTCTTTCACAATAAAAGCATATTAGTTGATTTCTATTGTTGAAGTTTTTGCACGATGTTGGTCTTTTACATCCAAGCATGCAACAGCTTCAGCAGAAATACTGTCTGTTTTCACATTTGTTAGTATCTATGCTCAAAATACATTAGTGCCTCTTATAGTCAGGTCAAAGTTCACAAGGTTGGTCATTTTCTTCCTTCCGTGTCTCTTACAGTATGCTGCATAGTGCTGGTACCAAGTTTGTTTTTATCTTTTATTTGTGGTTTTTTTAGTGATCTAAGATTACAATACTAGATTACTGCCTATGTGTATCCTTGTGTTTTTTTTTTTTATCTTCTTCTAATTACCTTTTGAGTGATGGCGCTGCTGTGACAAGTGAATTTCCCCACTGAGGAATCAATAAAGTCTATTCTATTCTATTCTTTAGAAATAAACTGCCTTTCACAATAAAAGCACATGAAACATGGAATAAAAACAAATTACCCTAAAAAAACCAAACACTTTCTAAATGTCTGTGGCCTGTGACTTACCAGCAACACACACGCACGCACGCACGCACGCACACACACACACACACACACACACACACGAATGATCTCATTTGTACATGTCTGTGTAAAACACGGGACTCATCTTCAGGGTGTTTGTGTGCTTCAGATGGTTCAGACTGTTCTTCTGGTATTGGTGCTTCATCCACAGCATCCACCCCTCTCCTCACTAGGTAAGTTACACACACAGATACACACACCTTCTGTTAGTTTTTTCTTTTAAATCTGAGAAATGTTATAATTCAGAAATCTTAAAATGACTTTCTCCTAGCTGTTTGAGTGAACAGTCCAGTCGTGTTTTCTTTTGGGTTTTTATTCTAACTTCAGAGCCAAGATAGGAACAGGGATTAAGGTTTTTTGGATCAGATCAGCTTTGAACTGCTGATCCTCCACCATCCTACAGAAGCATTATTTACAAGTAGAGACCTCCACAAAAATGTCAGAGGTCGGTTCTCCTGCAGAACCACATGAGAGACGGCTAAAGGCTGTCCTACAGAAGATGGTTCCTGAAGGCTTTTGCTGCTGAAGAAGGTTCTGTTGTACCACAGTGTTCTCACTCTGGTTCTCTATTTGGGTTCAGTTTTTACAGGAGGACCAGCTCCTCCAAGGGTCTGATGAAGGCCAAACCGTATTTGTGCCGTTGAGCCTGGGACAGCTTTATGCCTAGGTCTTTTGTTGTCTTTGAGCCTGTGTTTAACTGGTATAATCACTGTACTCTCCACCAGTAGCCCTGTTATGGTCTGATATGTGGTGAGGTGAAAATAAAACTTCTGTTAAACGATCACAACAGCACAGCTGCTGCCTCTCAGGTGTCTCAAACACTTTAACCCTTCTGAACTCTTGGGTTTATGCAGCAGATACTTCTTCTTTACCCTGCGTGTGCTCTCTGTGACTGTTGACCCAACACCTGAGGGTTCCCGTTGGACTGACCCTTTTCTGTGTCAGCGTATTGTTGCAGGGCGCTGAAAGCAGCAGAGCCTGGTGGAAAGCTCTGCTGCTTTGTGTCCCGAGCCTCCATGGCCTTTGATTCTCTGGATCAGGAGTGCTATTGTCACCTTCTGCCCAAATAGGTTTGTTCATCTGTTCAGTAGGTCACACACACCTAGTCTTCATGTTTCCCTTGCCTGGAAGCTAAAGTTCTGTTGGATTATGGTCTGATGGATTTGGCTGAAGCGGTTGATGTTGTGAGATTTTAATCTACAAAAATCAGAAGAGCCCATTTTCCTTTCCCCCACCTATGCCTGTCATGTGAGTATTTGTGTTAATTGTATGATGAAGGGCTGTCCAACGTGTCTAAGTTGTGTAATATTTATTCATTTGGCTTAAATGGTCACAAACAAAACACAGTGAGTCAGAGGAGGAGCTGTTTATTTTTTTCTCCAGGGAGATTTTATCAATAGTTTTACACGCCATCTGTGTGTTTTCTGGTCTGAGGATGTTTTTTTGTGTGTTCTACCAAGTGTTGAGGAACCGATGGTCGTGGAGGATGACAATGGAGAGGAGCGAGCAGCACTTGTGCCCAGTTTGTTCCCACTCATGCCTCCAACACTCTACTTCAGCACAGCCAATGAGAAAGGTCAGGACACACACACACACACACACACACACACACACACACACACACACACACACACACACACACACACTTTGTTTTGTTATTGTTTTTTTAACCATTGCAACCAAAACACTAAATAAAATGTCACCATTCCAGTTTGGGCTCCGTAACCTGAACGGCTCTAGCAGTTAAACTTTACTCCAGCTCAGTTTTTATATCGTAACAAGTTACAGGAAACAAAGAAATCAACACTTCTTTAAGGAGTTCTTAGTTCTGACTGATTTTACTCCCTTCCTAAAGACAGCATCTGACTTGTCTAACAAATGTTGCAAAGAGCATTATCAAGACTCTCCAACTTCATTATCTTTAAACATTCTCAGGGGTTGTTGGCTCCCTCTCAGTCATCTGAGGGACTAATGTTGGAATTCTGAACATGATAGAAAGATCTGCTGGACAATGTTACTCCTGGTTTTCCAGGATTGATCACACTCTCTTCTCCTGGGAGAAACCCACCTGGAACTCATCAGGAAGTAGAGAAATGTGAGACTGGCTTTAGAAGGAGTTTAAGATCAGATTCGGATGAAAGTGACACCTAATAAAGATGCTTTATAACAAAACTGTTTAATGCAATTTACACACCTGTCAGTTAGTATGCTATTGTCCCACATAATGGCCAGATAAAAAACGAAATCATAGTTTGTAACAATTCATTGACTCCAGCAGCCCAGTCAGATGGTGGTCTAGTGCAGAAGTAGCTGCTGAGTCCTCTCAGCTTTGTGATGTGTGTGTGTGTGTGTGTGTGTGTGTGTGTGTGTGTGTGTGTGTGTGTGTGTGTGTGTGTCGGTCTTTCAGTGGAGCTGCTACCTGCAGAGCAGAGACGACTGCTGAAATGGAAAATGAGCACCGTAACTCCCAATATCGTCAAACACACCATCGCCAGGTCACACTTCAAGGCCACAAAGAGTGAGTTGTCCAACCGTTAACCTGTCTCACTCTTAAGATCTGAATCCCTTTACTCTCTCATAGGTGTGGGGAGAACTCACCATGTCTCTCTCTCTCTCTCTCTCTCTCTCTGATCAGACAATGATTAGTGTTTTTTATTATGATCTGTCTAAGTGGGTTTAAACATGATACAATGGGAGTGGACCCAACACAGAGCCTTGTGGTACACCACAAGTCTAGTGACATGATCTATTTTACAAAGACACTGAAACGTCTGTTAAAAAGTTCAAATTGGACCAGTCTAAACCAGTTCCAGAGTCTATTAAGATGATGTCAATATTGTCAAAAGCTGCAGAAATCTTGAATAAGAACAAAATTCTCCAGAATTTGCAGCCATCATGATTTCTGGATACTTTATGCAGAGCGGTTTCTGTTGAATGTATTTTACCAAAACTGTTTTGTTGTCCAAGAAAATAAATCTTTTGGTCAATCACAGCCTTTCCTCAGAGGTCATTTTAGAACTGGGCTGAGAGGAGTCCAAACTGGGTTTCTTAAGGATCGTACCAACAACAGCATGTTGAATAGGGGAGTGGACAGAGCTGGTTTGAAGGGACACATTAATAATATCTACTATATTTAGGGACCAGTCTGGACAAGAACTCTGGGTGGGGAAAACATTAACAGGGCCTGATGTTAGTTTCATGTTTTTCAGAATGTCTCTGATGAGCTGAAACTTTCATCAGGACTGAGAAGGACGTGAATAGACAGGACTACAGGGAATGGAACGGGCATGAATGCATGAGCCTGAAAACTGAAAACTTGAATTTACAAAGTAACATCAGAAATATGAACCTGTAATCTTCTAGTGTAGTTTTTGCTTCTGTCAGACTAAAGGACTTTTTTCGAGAAGAATGCAGAGATTCCCCTCATGAACTGAGGATGTGGTGTGACCAAATATGGTTAATTGAGGGCGTTTCTGTATGTAAATGACTGTGAATGGACTCAAGCACCCGGGTAGGCACAGGTGGGATTTATCAACATTATTCGATTGCAGAGGAACATGCGTACGAGTGGCCACCGCATGTTTCATAAATCAGGATTTTTGGCCAATTGTACGAACATTCTAAATTTCATACGTAGGATGGAATATAGGACAGTTTTTATGAACGTTTGATAAACAAGGGCCCTGGTGTGCTGAATCACTTTTGTAGCAGAACCCTCTGGATGGGATTCTCTTTCATCGTTGTATCAACAGTCTGGACTCCTTTAGAAATCATCTGAAGTCTTTCTGAATCAAACTCTTTTACTTAAGATCCTTTTAAATCTAGACTTTCATTTTTTTGTGATTTAATTTTGATTCTGTTTCTGTGGTTTGTATCAGTGACTATAGAAATAAATTAACTTACTCTTTTACGTTATTATAGGTTATTTATACTCTAATTGCTGTCAGTACAAACAAAAAAACCAACCAAATAACAATCTTTTTTTTCCCAGTGATATCTAATTATTCATGTATAAAGTGTAGACCCTGAGCTGCAAACATGATTCCTAACCCAACGTGAGTCAGATGAATGTGTTATTGATGCAGGGAACCATGACTGGCTGGGCTGCTGGGGACACCACATGAAGTCTCCAGGCTTCAAAGCACTTGGGGAGCACCAGAAGGTGAGGAGCTGCCATCTTATCTCAGCTTGTGTTCTAATCCAAGAGTTTACGTGGTTGGTACGTTTGTTTTGGCAGCTGAACCACTTCCCAGGAACTTTTCAGATCGGCAGGAAAGATCGTCTGTGGAGGAATCTGTCGAAGATGCAGCTTCGTTTTGGTAAAAAGGAGTTCAGTTTTCTCCCACGGACGTTCATCCTTCCTCAGGACATCAAGCTGCTCCGAAAGGCCTGGGAGGACAGTGGCTCCATGCAGAAGTGGATCGTCAAACCGGTACGTTCTGCTGTGTGTGAGCAGAGAGTAGAGAGAGTTATGTGATCCTTGGCTTTAGACCATTTTAAATGATTGTTTTTAATACGTAGTTGGCCTAAGCGAACCAATATGTTTTAGTTTGGAGGACAAGAGAGACTCTGACTGCAGAAATGAGACTCAGAACAAGTTGAATCAGCTGAAACCCAAACACCTGACAGGGATCGAAGCAGCCCACTAGATCTGTCAGACTGGTCCTGCAGGTGAAACGCCCCCCACTCAGAGCTGTTGTCAGCCTTTGTTCATGTTTTCTGTTTTCTTTTTGCCAGCCTGCATCAGCCAGAGGGATCGGGATCCAGGTGATCCACAAGTGGAGTCAAATGCCCAGGAAGAGACCGCTGCTGGTCCAGAGGTTACCAGACTGAAGCTGAACAGATCAACCCATTTTTCAGAAGCTGTCCCAACATTTAGATTCTGAGTAGATTCTGTTTGTTCTCAGGTACCTCCAGAAGCCCTACCTGATTGGAGGAAACAAGTTTGACCTGAGGATCTACGTCTACGTTCCCTCCTACGACCCCCTAAGGATCTATGTGTTCTCTGATGGACTGGTCCGCTTCGCCAGCTGCAAGTGAGTCTCCAGAACTCCAGAAACAGGTGAACAGAGAATGCAGACTGAGGGCGAGTGTGTGCTTCTGCAGGTATTCCTCTTCCACCAAGACTCTGGGTAACAAGTTCATGCATCTGACCAACTACAGCGTCAACAAGAAGAACTCTGAGTATCAAACCAACAGCGACAACAAGGCCTGCCAGGGACACAAGTGGTAAAAAGGAGGGGGGAGGTCAAAGTTCAGTGTTACCATCACAAAGATGGCTGTTCTTGGGTGGATTTTCTTCACGAACTGTTTTTGTTTGTTTGTTCAGGGCTCTGAAGGCCTTGTGGCTGTATCTGGGCTCAAAAGGCATCAACACCACCCTGATCTGGGACAAGATCAAAGACATCGTGATCAAAACCATCATAGCGTGAGTTTACCTGCGTTTCAGTCTGGTGCTTCATTAATAAAACAGAAGCCTGTTGTGTTCGATGTGGGATGAAGGTTCCTGAAACGAAGCGAAGGTGTGTTGGTTCACAGCCTCTGCTTTGTTTGTGTTTGGCTCTCAGCCCACTCCCTATGGAAGCTTTAAACATCTACAGAAACATCTCACCTGAGCCTTGAAGCAGGTTCAGTCTACCTACATCTCAGAG
>SSNS01000362.1:66183-130880 GCA_006937985.1 Aphyosemion australe
ATAAGGGACGGTCTGTGAGGACAGAAATGTTCATTGTTTGAACAGAGACCACAGATCTTTGTAAAACGAGAAAGATCAAAGTTAAACAAAGGAGCAGGTCTCTGGTTTCAGCTCTCCAGTACTTACACTGCAGCTCAGAATCTGATACCCTGTCACATGACTTAAACATCTATCAGGTGGACATGGACAACAAAGACCCTTAGATCTTTGGGAGGGAGACTGATTTGTTAGCTCACAATAATGGAGATCTTACTGCTGATTAAACCTTTATACGTCACACTTTTTGGTTAGAACTGAAGAAGGTTCTCAGATGAGAAGTGAAACATCAGAACAAGAGCACAGGTTCAGTTACTTTTAAATACATCTCTCCGATGACAGTCGGTGCTGTTGTCCTCCTCTTCTCTACAATACTCTACCAGGTAGTTTGGATTATCCATACATCTGTTCATACATTCATGTTTGTTTTTGGGGAACTGCTTCCTCTCTTCAGAGGTTTTGGGGGAGGGGCAGGGCTGCACCTGGACAGGTGACCAGTCCGTTGTAGAACCAGGATAAGCTCTATAAATGGTCCTTAGTCCTCGCTGATTTTAGAACATTGACACGTCCAGAGCTGGAGCAACGAGTGACCACTGACCAATCGGTAGTGAAAACACACTTCCTGTCTGCTGTGTGTGTGTTTCAGCTCTGAGCCATATGTGAACAGCCTGCTGAAGATGCACGTTAAAACAACGTACAGCTGCCACGAGCTGTTCGGCTTCGACATCATGCTGGATGAGAACCTGAAACCCTGGATCCTGGAGGTCAACATCTCCCCCAGGTGACACGCACGCACGCACGCACGCACACACACAGTTGGATAACATCTTTACGTGTTGCATCTCTTCATTCTTCAGTCTTCACTCCAACTCAGAGCTGGACATTTCCATTAAAGGCCAGATGATCAGAGACCTCCTCAACCTGGCTGGCTTCCAGATTCCTCAGAGAGAAAAGGGGATCTCCTCCTGCAGCGATGCCTCCAGCTTCACCAGCAGGTAAGGAGGAGGTACTGCACCTCATTTAGCCACACCACAACCCGGAGTTGAAAGAAAATGAATTATTTTATACTTTGTGTGTGTGCATGCATGTGTGTAACAGAGAGAGGACCAAACTTGACTTGTCAGCTGATGAGAAAGTGAAAAGAGCTTTCTTCCTCACTCAGCCCTCGGCTGACCAGGTAAAACCTCAAACCAGATTGAATCTCTGCCGTTATGTAGTCTGAGGTTTTGTTTGTTTCCTCTGTGTCAGGATCTTGTCTCCTCGGTGTTGGACGTGTTGACTCCAGTGGACGTGCGCATGCTGGCGGAGAGTGAAGATGAGCTGAGTCGTCGAGGAGAGTTTGAACGTATTTTCCCATCCCAGTCATCATCACGCTACCTTCGTTTCTTCGAGTGTCCAAGATACCCAAACATCCTGCTGGATCAGTGGGAGCAGAAGTACTGGAACAATCGGACCAAATGTACGTACCAAACCAGGTCCCGTGGGCTTCGCTGACTTTCTTTGTTAACGCATCGTGGTCTGTAATGGTGGTGGTAGTGGTGGTTTAGGTAGAACCTGAACCTGAAGGAAATTGGTGAAAAAGAGGAGAAGCGCTATGAACTGAGGTGTTTAATCTCTGAAAATGCTTGAATTTCAATGTGGTAATTTTATTATTTTACAGATAAATTTAGAATAAAGATGAAGAGCTTGAAAATGTAACAGAACTGGTTTTATCAGACCTCTCCAGACCACAGACCAGGACATGGTTAGGGTTGCATCATGACTCCAGAGGACACAGGAACTGTTGTTTGTAGGGATGTTTCGATCGATCGCCCACCCATTAAAATGGCCGATTTCTGTGAAAAACACGTAATCTGCAAATTCCGATCAAGGCTTTTCAGAGCCTGTCACTCATACCCTGTGTGCGGCATCACGTGTCCCTCCCAACTTCACACTACGCATGTCTCACGAACAGCAGAGACGCTTAACGTCGCTAAAGCAGATCCCAGGAAAAGCATCAGAGATCTCAGTCCAGAAAAGTGCAGTTCTAGGAACAGCTAAGATACTGCACAACCCTCTAGCTCCCAGGCCTCTGGTAGAGGACCTGAGCTTGGAAGGATGAGACCACCCGCGGAGGGTGAGATGGGAATTTATTTTATATACATCATAAACACACACACATTTACGCTTCTGAGATGATTACCATCACTGTCACATGACTAAACAATTACGCAACATCACTCCCCCCACCCTCTGAAACAGATACACAAATGGCAACAAGATGGAAAAAAATATCTGTTGTTAACATCGGCCCAGTTTTACTTATTGGACAGATACCGATATCTTAAAAAATGACAAACATCGACCGATACGGATATTGATGCCGATGTATCCCTGACTTTTATAGAATGAGGAAATGACCTCATCTGTAGGACATGACATGTTTATGTGTAAGCCTCTCTGCTCGAATGTGCTGGAAAGTCTTGAAAACTCCCTCTGAAAGTGTTTGAACTTGACTTTGTGAAAGACATAAGAACCCGACTGTAGATCGTTTGTGAGACAGGTTGTGTCTTGTGTGTGAGACAGGTTGTGTCTTGTGTGCAGGTATCAGTTTGTTGAAGAGCCTCTGTGAAAAAGGAGTCCACCTGGGAACCAGTGTCCCCGCTCACATGGTGAGAAACTGGGAACAGTTTATTGAGTCTAGTTTGTGTTTTCACCTCAAAAGCTTCCAGATGATATAAACATGTATTTAAATAGAGAATAGAAAATATTCATTTATCCTCATTATGCTCCCAGTTGCCTGCCTCTATAATGCTGTTAGCATCTAACCAGTGATTGTAGAAAGGTTCAACAGCTGTTAAATATTCAGCTCTGTTTAAAAGCTCTGGAGCAAAACTTGTACAATGATATTTTTATGAGGGGCTAATTTATCATGAATTATATTTGAAAACTAGGGGGAAAAAAGTTGTTTTTAAAAAATAATTGTCCCACAGCTTGGGTCCATCTAAACCTCTGAACAATAGACTAATGCCCCAGCTAGACCAGTTTCTTCTTCAGGATTCTTTGGGACGGTCTTAACTGGTCATTGTGACCCTTAATGAAGCTAAACCGGTGTGAATAAATGAAATCTGACAGTGGAGATGTTTCTGTGTGTCTCTAGTGGTCCAAGGGTAGCTGTAACTTTGGGTCGGATCCAGAGAAACCAGCCGTGATGAGCCCATCCAGGTGCGCACACACACACACTCACACTGCTTTTATGTCCTTTTAAAATATCTTTTTATGTCATTTTTTTAGTATTTGGTCAGTTAATTGATTTGTTTAATTAACTTTAGTTAAATGTCTCATTTTAACACTGAGCAGTGCACAAAGTTCAGATTTAACAGTTGGTTAATTTCAGTTTTCAAAAACTGACTCTGCCTCAGAAATTGTGCATCCACTGATGTTTTTATTGACATTTTGGCAAATAAATTGGAAAATGTCCTTGATATCGGCCATCGGCTGACCATGACCTCTACATATCAGCATCAGCATTGGAATCGGCAATAGCTAAACCAATATCGGTCAACCTCTAATCCAACCCACATGAAAAGGGTGCAGAATCCCTGCAGAAAGACCCAAGTCTGTTGGTTCTGTTGTTCTTTCACCAGAAGTTCTATAGAAGTGTGAAGTCTGGTTCTGAAAAGAACCATGTCTTCTGAAACATGACATCAGTTATCTCTCTGTTCACCTCCAGGGTTCTGGTCAGCCACCAAAAGGCCACAGACAAGAACCATTTGGACTCAGAGGTGGCGTCTCTGTCCAGTCTGCCTGGTTCTTTGAGTTCTGGATCAAGTCGTGGATCAAGTGTGAGCAGCAGTGTCTGTTCCAGCCCTCAACCCAGCCTCACCCAGAACCTGCTGTCCCAGCAGTTCTCCTCCCTCTGAAATCTGGCACCCAACACCGTCTGGACTAGAGCTCAGAGCCCCAGCTGTGACCATCAAAGGGCTACATGAACACCGAAGTTCTCAGGAGAACCTGGAGACCTCACCCAGTCCAACAGACACGTGTGGGAGCGGGACTCGCTAAAACGGGATTTGTACTCTGACCTTTAAAGGATCCATTGGTTGGACCCTCACTAGACAGACTTTTAGATTGTCAGGTTTACACGGGCCACATCCAGGGACCAGCTGGAACCAGAACCAGCTCAGGACTTCTGCAGACATGGTGAGACCAGTAAGAGCTTCTACAGGTCCAGGTTTTTGTTGGTTCTATGGGACCGGGACCTAGTTTCTGTAGATTTAGGTTTTTGTGTCTTACCACTGAGACCTCAGCAGCGTTTACAGATCACACACAGGTCTGTTTCCTCCTAACAGCTGTGCTCCAACACAAACCCCCGAGTCTAAAGCTGCAGCTGCAACTCTGATGTTTTAGCTGCTGCTGCCACAGTCCTACAAGCCTTATGGTGTGTGTGCGTGCGTGTTGAATTGCCATTTCTCAGATGAGATTCACTGGTTTTTATAGCCTGATGGTTCTACAGAACCTGGTTTTCCACATCATGACTTGAAGGTAGAGCATCAGAAGAACAGCAGCTTATCGCTATCATTCTGGTTCGTCTAACTCAGGTGTAGCGGTGGGTTCTACTAACGTTCTGATTCAGTGAAACCAGAAAACAAAAGCCAACATTTAAGCCTGGTGGTGTTGAGGATCCACCAAAGGTCCCTGATATTATTGGACCACATTCATATCTGCCATCTCAGTAGAGGTTACTTCAGGTCATCTGTGTTTACATGAGTTCTTGTTGTTTACATACAGTTACGGAGTGTGAATCTGCAGCGTTTCACTGACAGGAAAGTGGAGGCTCAGATATCTGATGTAGAAGCTAATCTGATACTTGGATCAGTAATCTCATCAATGATCGGATAGATCCGTAATCTCACACTCTGATAGTAATCTGGTGTCCCTGTAGTGAGCTGATCATTGAATGAACTTTATCCTCCTGCACAGTGAAGCTGAAACCAACTCAAACACAAAACCAGCTGGTGTGAAGCTGCTTTTGATAAGTTTCTCCTGATGCTTCCATCTGACGACCTCTGACCTCTGCTGACAGAGTTTAACTCAAGTTAGCGTTTTAACTCAACTGCACATTTGATTAAACACATGTTTTGCTGCTGTTGAAAATAAAAGTAACTTGCTGTACACATGTGGTTATGTGGTTCTTTAAGGTTTATAAGTAATCTGGGAAATCCTTTGGTGCTTTTATTTGCTGTTAAACTGTAATAAGTAGATTTATTCTTCTTATTTGGTGACCTCTGGTACAGAAGTCAGTGTGCAGACCATTGTTTAGTCCTGAACTCTGGTCTGTTTTAGTAGCCTGAAACAGCCTGGGTACATTGACCAGTTAGCTTTTACAGAAACTAAAACAGTTCATTAGAAATAAAATTTTGTTTCATTTTTCCACCTTCAAATTTTAAAGTTTGTTTAAACAAAACCAGACATACTTTACATCCACCTGTATTATTCGAGCTATAAAGACGTAACCTGTCACTGTTGGTCTCAGGTTTGGCTTTGTATCCTATACGGAGTAGGCTAGTAGGTGAAAACTGCTAAAAACTAAATCGTTCCCTCACAAAAACAGGTGAGGAAGGCCTGCCCTTATTGGAGCTCTGCTGAAATCAAACGTCATGATTTCTACATACGTCCCACTTCTTACACGTCAACATTTTGTCTTCCTAGCAGCTTCAGATGAACACTACTGAACACCTTTAATCTCTCAGGTCTGTTTTCCAGCTGAAGTTTTTGTCATTTCACCTTATTGTCAGAATTGACCAGATAGAGACGCATCAGTTCATGTTTTCCACCATGAGTGAGGTGTTGCAGCTCGTTGCCATGTTGAGTGAAGATGAGCCTCTGCTGGCAGATGAAAACCCACTATCTGACACCACATGAGCCTCCAGAGCCTCTTGCAGCTGCTCCCTCCCACCCCTCCCCTCAGCGCAACAGGCCTCTCACCCCTCAGTCCAGATTTAGATACCAGCCTCTGACCCAGTTGTCCAACACCAGCTGTAAGATTTCTTTGTCAGACTCATTTTTTGTGCTTCCTCCTCCTTTCTCTCCACTTCTTCACCTCCATCACCCCTTCCTCTGAGATGGTGGCAGGACGTCTCTCCTCCCTCTGGACGGATTGTTCTGGTTTGATGTTCGGAGTTTAGCAGGTCTGTGGTCAAACGGGAAGTTCTGTCCCAAGACATGGAGCCTTTTGCAGAGGTAAGACCCTGCTTTGACCGTCCACCCACCCCTCTCCTCTTCATGACGACTTTCACACTGCAGCTCCCAAATGTTGCTGCTTCTGCCTCTCCTCCTGCTCCTTCCTCTCCTTCCTCTGCTCGAGGCTCACTTGAGCTTTCCAAAGGAGCCCAACATAAACAAACCGCAGATCCAGACCTTTAAACTGGCGATGACTGTTCATGCCTGCTGAGGGAGAATGGATTTAACTTCCTCTGATTTATTTTACTTTTCTGCTTTCACATCGTTGTCCCTGTTTTCTAAAGCTGTAGGGTGCGTGCTGATAGTGTGACACTGAAATGGACCAAGTAGCTTTGTTTGAAACTCCAGATGGTCTGAGGTGCAAACTCAGAGAGTGCCTGCAGCAGAAGTTGGCCTAAAGGGCAGTTCTAAATTCAGCCCAGACTCAGGCTGCAGAGCTGAAAGCCCGCTCTGTTCAGCCTGGACAGGAAACAGGTCGGTCAACACATCTGAGCAGGGTTCTGACTCATTGTGAGTGTGTGGAGGAGAACTGTCAGTGATATGAGGGTCATGGTAACAGGTTGGGTGGAAGCAGAACTGAACACCTTCTGGAGTCTCCTTAATCCTCCTACTGATGCTGATGAGAGCAGCAGCTTCTTTATCTCAGCAACATCTCAAGGAGCAACAATCTGCTTCAGAACCAGAACCAGAATGGACAAACTAGGGTCTAAGAAGACAGGATAGAGACCCAGAGGGGTTGGACCAGTTATTATTTATATGGAGGATAAAAGGAGAAAACAAATTTATTGGCAGCAATAACAGTAAATATAAACATGTAGAGTAACTCTAGTCAGTCTGTCCTCCAGCAGTCTAAGTCTATGGCAGCATAACTAAAGGGATGAGCCAGAATAGTACATGCAAATACAAACAGCTGAGTGAGAAACAAAACCACAGAAACTTTCTCCTCAGCTTCAGGGTCATTTCTTTACAGAGCACCAATGTTGTGTTCCATGACCCTGGGATTTCTGAACTCAGACCTGTTGCAAATGACGTTGCACCCGAGAAGAGGGAAGGGTCAGCAGGACGTCCAACGTGATCAAGCCTGCTGTTACCACAAACACAAGCTGCTGATGTTGTGTTTCAGTCTGAAACAGTTTGGCTTCTCCTCCTAAAGGTTCCCCTGTTTGAGATGGATGATGAAGATGATGATGATGAGGACATCCTCACTATGAAGAACAGAGGTGAAATGTCATGTTTTTGTGTGGCTGAAACACATGGAAATAACAGAGAGAGGAAAATGTGGATTTATTAGATTCATTCCAGTATTGAAGATTATCTGAAGAGGTTTCTGATATCTCTAGTAGGTGCTCCCCTAGGCATCACCCTTTTCCTCCAGATCTCCAGATATATCAATGATAAACTGACCATACCTGGTGTACGCATATTTACCAGTTTGTTGGAAACATGTACTCCATTTTTCAGTAGGACATCAATGCTGGTCTTTGTACACGAGGCCTCTGAAGCAGACCTATGGACACATTAACTAATGTGCTTTGATCCAGTCTGTCACAAAGCTGAGCTTATTCAAATGTTTAAATGTGAAACTGGGTCAAAACGTGTTCGGTTCAAGTCATAATGTATGCTCAGTGCTTTTCTAGAGGTGTTCCATCAGACGAATCTTTTCCAGGCAACTTCTGTTTCAGTTCTTAACCGAGTCTGGCTCCGTGGTAATGGATGCCAGAACCCAGATTTAGTTCTGAGAAAGTCTGGTTCACAGATTAGAAATCACACAAAACACTGTGGAGGTGGCTTCCTGTTTCTCCTGTTTCCCCAGCTCCCCTCCCAGGCCTTACTTTGGGATGGTGTACTGGTCTCCCACTTTCAAGTGAGGTCACCTGCATTTTGTGGTTGTCCTCAGTCAAGGTCTTTAAACAGCTCGCTCTTACAGTAGTTAGGAGTCTGCGTCAAGTGGAGGAGTTCTTCTTGGAGTCTTGAGTGAAGGTAACAGAGCATGAGACTGATGGATCTGCAGTAATGAGGGGTTCAGTTTTCAATACATCTGGAGTTTTGGTGGGAAAAGGTAGTAGATTTAGTGAGTATGTACTCTTTGAACATGAGAACTTTTATGTTTTTGACATAACTACATATGAATGTTGAGGAAAAACAGGTCCATCTATGGCTGATGAGCAGACTGGCCAGCAGCTGCTCAGAACTTACACCTCACAACGTTCCAGCTGTAGAGAGATCGATGCTGTGCTTTAAACACATCACTTAGCTGTTAGCTGGATCTGCTGTTTTCTAATTAGTTACAGAGACAGAATGAAGCCATCAAGCATCTCCACTGTTGTTCTCACTCTGGCTGGGAATCCCACACAAGATGCCCTCACCAAGTAGCAGAAACCCTTACGTTTGACATGAGTGCACTTTGTTTGTTTTAGGTGTTTGCACATCTGCACCATACCTGTTGGCCCTTCCTGCTAGCACAGACCCCAACACTTTCACCTACATGAACTTCATGAAGAGTCACACCTGCTACGATGCCATTCCCACCAGTTCCAAACTGGTCATCTTTGACACGACGCTGCAGGTAGGATGCTTCCATCAAAACTACTGCATGACCTCCATGTTCTAAAGACAGAGTGTGTGATGCATCATATCCATCATATTACATTGCAGGTAGGAGGAGAAAGGTGCAGGGGATAAATTGACAAATAATCAAATTTACTGATTTTCCTAATCTGTATTATGTTACTTTTTCCTTTATTTTTCAATATTTGTGTTTTTGCCATGGCAGCTCTAGTGTTGAAGGAAAGCATTGTGTTGACTTTCTGTCAGCTGCTAGTGTGTTTTCTGGTCTGACCTAATGAAAGTGTATTCTGGTCAGGTGAAGAAAGCCTTCTTTGCTCTGGTGGCTAACGGAGTAAGGGCAGCACCGCTGTGGAACACCAAGATGCAGAGCTTTGTGGGTGAGCAGATTCACATCCAGATTATTTCCTGTAGTTACAGGTCTGATCAGCTGGAGGAGCATTGATGGAAGAATTAAACTCATTTAGTTAGTTAGAACGGTCTCAGACTGCCTGTAGTCAGCTTTTGGTTCTGGCTCAGAGGACTATAACAGGAGTGGAGGTTCTCAGACAGTGGTTCTGTTTGGTCACAAGGTTAATCTGAAACCAGAATTAGAACCAGACAGAAAATCAGAGTATTTATTCTTACAGAAATAAAACCTATTCTTAGTTCTCAAACCGCACTCTTTCTCAGACATACTTTTAATTTCTGCTTTCATTTGTCTCTGATGTGAAGAATTAATTTCACATCATTAAATATTTCCCAGTATGCCCAGTAAGTGTCTCCGTTGGACCGATAAATTGGCCACTAGAGGGCAACATAGTCCCACACACGCAACATGGCCAGCCTTAAATACATGAACAATAACTTCAAAGGGAAATAAACATGCTTCTTTTAAACAGGACATTAACTTTTACAAAACAAATAAAACAATATTAAAAAAATTAGAAGAAATTTTACATAATTTAACAAACAACAACCTTACTACAGCAAGCATCCATCACAAACACTCTCATCAGTGATGGGATGTCTCACAGATGAGTCACAATAGATCTGGACTCCAGGTATGTTCTTACACCATCATCAGAAGGTCAGGTCTGAACCAACCTGCCTGATGTTTGGTGTTCAGGTTGTGCTGCTGTGTTTAGGTCCAATAGATGTTATTTGGTTCATTTTAAATCTGACCCACAACCATGTGCTGTCCCAGGTGTTGACCCTGTTCTCAATGGTTCTTCTTGTTGGATAATGATCCAGTTTGGTTTCATATGTGCAGGAATGCTGACCATCACTGACTTCATCAACATTCTTCATCGTTACTACAGGTCTCCTCTGGTGAGCTGAGCTCTAAACACCTGATGGAGGTGTACTCTAATCGACCCATCACTGTTGGCTATGAGCTGTGTTTGTTCTGTCTGCAGGTTCAGATCTACGAACTGGAAGAACACAAGATAGAGACATGGAGAGGTCTGAAAATCACAACCACCTGCTGTAAAACCTGTAGAGCTGATTCATAAAACATTGGATTTTTTTTAAGGAGACGCGTCAGGAAAAATCTAAAACAGCAACAACAACAATAATATCAAGACAAACCGTTCTAACTGGTGTTATGTTGCGTTAATGCAGCAGTCTGCTCCTCTTTGTTGTACGTGTGTCAGTTTAACTAAAAGAGTAAATGTTGGGCCTGCTTTTCTTGTCTGTTGCTGTGAAGTTTTCTTTGTGGTGAAGAAAAGTAGCCTGGCCTGCCAAACTCCCCCCTGTCTGTTCTACACAGAGAACTAGAACTCTGTGTAGAACAGACAGAGGGAGCGTCTGGCAGGCCAGGCTAGAAGAAAAGAGCACTATGGCTGGTCTGAGCTTGATTTACACAGACTAGAAACAATAAATGTGTTTATTGGTTTAGTTATTTGTGGGAATAAACTGGGGGGGGGGGGGGGGGGGGGGTTTGTGACGCAACATGTTTCTTTTATCTTCTCCATCCACCTCAGGTGGTGTTTTCATCCCCTGTTTCTGTCTGTGCAGAGATCTACCTCCAGTACTCCGTAAACAGACTGATCAGCATCACACCTGAGTCCAGGTGAGAAAAAGATGTATTCAATAAGTTTAAAAAGGTTTACAGGATGCTGTTTTCCTCTGTGTATTGACATTAGGTGGTAAAAATCAGAACCCACCCATACAGACTGTCTAGAGACTGGACCGCTCCAGTCCCAAAAGGTTTATTCAGTCAGTCGTGTATATTTATGGAGAGAAATTCCTGTTCCAGTTCTTGCTTCCAGAAATCTTTAAAGTTCTATGTTTTGTTATAATTCAGCCTGGGAGAAGAACAGCTCAAAAACATCATTAAAGCCCAAATTAATGACATTTCTGTTCATGATGAGTGGATGGAAACTGACTGGAGCTGTATTTAAACAGAGACCAGGTGGATGTGAAGATGCTGCTATTAATCAGTGGGGCTTTAGGAGGGGAGGACCTCCCCAGCTTCTGTCTGTAGTGGAGAAAACGATGCTGCAGTAGTTGTTTATAAGCTCATAGTCGTGTGTCAGAGTGTAACCTGAGATATGTTTGTCTCTTCAGTCTGTTTGATGCCATCTACTCCCTGTTAAAGAATAAGATCCACCGGCTACCAGTGATCGACCCGGTGTCAGGAAACGTCCTTCACATCCTCACTCACAAACGAATCCTCAAGTTCCTCCACATCTTTGTACGCAAACATGCAGAGAACACAGAAATCTGAAAATACCCACATTTGAATAAATCTTTCTGTCTGTTCTAGGGAGCCATGATTCCCAAACCAATGTTTCTCCAGAAGCAGATCAGTGAGGTACCAATCGGTACCTTTAGGCAGATTGCAACGATTCAGGAGTCTGCTACTGTCTATGATGCTCTGACCATTTTTGTGGAGAGAAGAGTGTCAGCCCTGCCTGTCGTCAATGAGCAAGGTAGTACAAAATAAAGCTAAACACCTGTCTTCATGATCAGGCTCAGTCCAGTCCTCACTGGTGGTTGATTCTCAGAAAAGGCAAATGTTAGAAGGTCTTCAGTCTAAGAAAACCCTAAAAAACCAGATGTGCCTGTTTTTCCCCTCATCTTCTGTGTTCTTGTATTTTCTCTGTAGGCAGAGTGGTGGCGCTGTACTCCAGGTTTGATGTCATTGTGAGTACATTTTGTGATTTCTTGATCATTTCTTTGATCTTTACTCACTCGGACAATCCTCCTGATTCCTGATTGCATACTTGCATTTAATCTTTAATATATGTGTGTTTTATTAAACCAGATTCAAAAGCAACAGCTGGTGCCAGATTGAACTAACTTCTATTATTTGTGTGTGTGTGTGTGTGTGCGCGTGCGGGCGTGCATGTGATAGAACCTCGCTGCACAGAAAAACTACAACAACCTGAACATGACGATGAGGGAGGTCATTGAGTACAGATTCTGCTGGGTGGAAGGAGTCCTCAAGTGTTACCCCCATGAAACTCTGGAGACTATTATTGACCGCATTGCAAAGGCTGAGGTACTCCACCTTACTGGACACAGATCCAAGAACCACCTCACATAAACAATCATGGGCTAGCACACACACACACACACGCAAGAACAAAACAGCAATCAGCCCTACCCACCTGACCTCCAACCCCAACCCTAACCCTAACACTAGCCCTAGTGCTTGAATCAATCAATCAATCAATCAATCAATCAATCAATCAATCAATCAATCAATCAATCAATCAATCAATCAATCAATCAATCAATCAATCAAGCTTTATTTATATAGCACTTTACACACACGAAGTGACCAAAGTGCTATACATGGTAACAAAACCACAAAAAAGACACAACGCCAAGAGAAAATTTCAATTAAAACAAACATCAATGATAAAAACAGCCTGAAGGTTTCTGCTCATTCAGTATAAAAACCAAACTAAAAAGATGAGTCTTTAAGAGAGACTTAAAATCATCCATGGTTGCAGCCATCCTAACAGTTAGAGGGAGATTGTTCCACAGCTTAGGAGCAACAGCTGAAAATGCTCGGTCTCCCTGGGTCACCATGCGCGTCCTGGGAACTTCTAAAAACCACATGCCTATGTAGGAGCTCTGATAGGTATGAGGGTGCCTGACCATTAAGACATTTAAAAACCAAGATTAAAATCTTAAAATCAATTCTAAAACGTACAGGCAGCCAGTGCAAGGAGGACAGGATAGGGGTGATGTGGTCACGTCGCTTGCAACCTGTGAGCAGACGGGCTGCAGCATTCTGCACAAGTTGCAGGCGCCGCACAAGAGAGGAATCTAAGTGGAAAAAAGAAGTGCCGGTACTCCCTAATAAAATATGTGTGTGTGTGTGTGTGTGTGTGGGGGGGGGGGGGGGGGGGGGGGGGGGGGGTGTTCCCCATTGCAAAATGACTATCATTAGTGCCATTACGCACGAGGCGAGGCGAGGCTCGGGCTCGTACATACACGGTTAGATCCCGTAGGTCACTGCCAGGTCGGGTTCAGTTATAACTTTTGGTAAATGGTAAATGGTAAATGGCCTGTATTTGTATAGCGCCTTCTTAGGGTTCTACAACCCCCCAAGGCGCTTCACAACACAATCAGTCATCCACCCATTCACACACACATTCATACGCTGGTGGGGATGAGCTACGATGTAGCTACAGCTGCCCTGGGGCGCACTGACAGAGGCGAGGCTGCCGAGCACTGGCGCCACCAGTCCCTCCGACCACCACCAGCAGGCAAGGCGGGTTAAGTGTCTTGCCCAAGGACACACAGCAGCATTCTCTGGCCGGAGCCGGGATCGAACCTGCAACCTTCCGATTACTGGACAACCCGCTCTACCTCCTGAGCTACTGCTGCCCTTTTGTTATTTTGGAGCAAGACGCTGAAGCTGAGTCCTGCTTCCTGCTTCCTTCCACCAATCAACGCGCCCCTCAGTCCCACGCGTGTCTGGCACAGCCGAAATATCGCGTGTGATCTCGCGAGAAAATATGCCCTTTACAAAAAAGGATCAGATTTTTAATTTATTTTTCCAATACAATTTATTTTAATGGTCTAAAAGACTATAATAGGACGTAGCTATCCACGGTATTATAGGTGATGACTCCTTTAAGGTGTGGAGCTCACCTCAGACCGTGACACCATTTACCATTCTCACAGGGAAATTTCGGATGACACGCAGATGGACAAACCGAACTGGAACTGCTAAGAATTTCGCTACAGTAACTGAATTTAAGCACAATGAATGTTTACAAAAATTATTCAAGGAAGTGCTAAATTGCGTACGGCCACCTCTACCTTTTCTTTTCTTGTTTGTACTCCGAACATTAGCGCTGAACTAAAGGCTTATTAGCTTATTTCCCCACTAAAAAGTTAGCTAAACTAGAAGTTTGGTCTGTGATGACGTCTATGAAAATGATTGGATGAACAGATTTCCCAGCATGCTTAGTTTTTGTAAATTGTTGAAAATAAAATAAAATACAATTAATGAATTATGATTAATTTTTACTGGTAGCAAATGTAACATTATCATTACTGACGTGAGAAATGCAAAAACTGAAGAAATTAAAGGATGACATTTATAAACTAGCTTCAGTTTGATGGAGAGCTGCTGCACCATGACAGAGAGATGGAGTTGGCTGATATAAACATCTGGCAGTTTTATGGTTATGGTGTGATAAAAATGCCGCGTTTTAAGCTGTATCGTTAAAAACAATACAGATTCCACATACTTGTGTTCAGACTATTATCAATGATATCTGATAGACCCGACAACTAGAAGAAGACCGGGCCGGCGTGAAAGAAAAACTGTGCCAGCCCAAAATAAATAAATTACTGGCTTAAGATAATTTAATAAAATACAGTCAGCCTGGCCCAAAATTATCGTCGGCCCATCGGGCAAATGCCCACCATGCCTGACGGCCATTACAGCCCTGATATAAACTATAAAGCCACACCAGAGCCAACACCTACTGCGCTCTCAGGCAATCTGCTTGTTCCAGCAGGAATTAGTCAACAGGTGGGGTGATATTTAGCCACTTACACATCTGGGTCAGTATGGTTGGGGCTCAGCCGTGTAAGTTTGGGCTAGTACGGGCGATTTTTGTTCACACCAACTTCACACCAACTTGTCAGGAATGAGGAAATGCCCAAGCACATGGGCGACGCAAAAGCCCCGCAGAAAGGTCTGTGGTGTTGTTAATAAGATAAACAAAGGCGGCGTGAGCTGTGTTGCTTTTGGAGACTCTGAATCACATTATTTTATCAATTTGCTCCCTGTTCTCTCTCACCGCTGTGCGTGTCCTCATAACCGCTCTCCTCCTCTGCTCTATTCTTTTGCAACTGTCTGCCGCTAAGCGGGAGATAGGAGCTATTTATAAAGCCGGAATTTTGTGCAGCTGTGTGTAAGATGTTTTTTATGGGTCGGAAAATTAGTTTGCCTAAGTAAAATTCCTTTTGCTGACCTTAAGTAGAGTTTTAGTAAGGATTGTACTGAAAGCTTAATAGATGAGACCCCTGACCTGGGAACTTCTTTATGAGGATCAACTTGTCTATGATAATTGAGCGACACCAAAACCAACCCTGTTGTGTTTCCTCCTCAGGTGCATCGGCTGGTGTTAGTCGACAGTGAGGATGTGGTGAGAGGGATTGTCTCTCTGTCTGATCTCCTACAAGCCCTGGTTCTTACACCTGCAGGTATTGATGCTCTGAACTCTCAATGATACCACCCATCTCTCTGTAGTCCTGCTGCTGCCATCCACCTGTCCAACTTCGTCCTGCTTCTGTTGGCGACAAGAGTGTTTTTCACCTCCTGGCGGACTTGTCTTCCTGTACAATCTCCTCCTAACCTCGTTAGCTTACCACAGACATTGTAATTACAGTCTGCTCCCTCAATATGCAACCTTCTCTTAAATCTTTCACTCCAGCATCATGACAGGGTTTTTACTTGGAGTCCTTCCTCCTCCTTTAATATTTGCATCAGAAAAATGAACCAGTATGATATTTTTCTTCCACTTAAAGAGTGTTGATTCCTACACCTCTACCAGTTTATTCCTCAAACATTCAAGCTTCATTTGAAACCCCATCTGAGCATCCCACCAATCCAACCAATCAGCCTCTTCAGGGAACCCAACAGATCATTCTTCATGCTGCACTTCCTTCTCTAAAAGACCCATCACTTTCCAGGTAGGAAGTCCATCTGGGCTAACAGTGGTAGCCGGCCGCAGCTTGCACCTGACGTTTGCCTGTTTGAGTTTCCAGAAGAGTATTACCAGGAGAACTGGTGCCCAACGCCCCACTGCACTGACTTAACTACATGTTTAAATGCTATTGTGCTACCTCACCCACACATCTCAGTCTCTGAACAGTCCTGCAGAACATCATATTAATAATCATCATCATGGTAGAGCGCTTTCCAGCTAAACTCCAAGGCCATGCCAAAGGGCTGAACACAACAATCATAAAAACACAAACTTCAAGAACAGTAGACCAGAACTAAAAAGGTCAGTCTAGAGGACTAAGAGGTTGTTGTCTTTGACCTGAACCCTTTAGGAACAAACTGTTTATTCTTTCACTTCCTTTGGATGTAATAACTTGTCCTCCAGTATTAATGAAAGGACCACTGGGGTTATTCTGGACCAGGATCTGTCCTTTAACTCTTATATAAAATATGTTACTAGAATTGTCCTTTTATACCTGCGTAATATTGCATTTGTTACTTCTAGTCTTATTTTGTATCTTATCTAATTGTCCTACACACATATGCACATTAAGTGATTAGTTATAAACTTTATACAGACATACAGCGTTAGAACTCTTATACAGAGTTTTGATTATACTATTGGGTGTGTTATGCTGGTGAAGGTTCTCAGTCATCCAGGTCATGGTAATCCAAAGGGGTTCGAATGAAGGCAACTAGACTTCTTTAGTTTCTTGAAGACGTTTCGCTTCTCATGCAAGGAGCTTGTCAGTTCTGACTGGAATATGGGAGGGTCTTATAAACCAGTGTTTCCCAACCCTGGTCCTCAGGGCACACTGTCCTGCATGTTTTCCATGTTGCCCTTTCAAACACCAGTGTTTCCAACACACCTGACTTAAATAAATAAGTGATTAGCAGGCATCTGCAGCATGTGATGTCCTCCTGAGGAGGCAATCTAAATCAAGTGTGCTGAAGCAGAGACATGGAAAACTTGCAGGAAAGTGTGACCTGAGGACAAGGGTTGGGAAACACTGTTATAAACTGTAGCTGTCTATTGTTGCTCAATGAGCCAAAACTGCCTCTGAATACCCCTCCTTCCTACCTCCTGATGAGTCGCTAGCCACGTTAGCCTCTAGGTATTCACAGGCAGTTTCGGCTCGTTGACCAACAATAGACAGCTAAGGTTTATAAGATCGACCCTCCCATATTCCAGTCAGAATTGACAAAACTCCTCAGATGAGAAGCGAAACGTCTTCCAGAAACCAAAGAAGTCCAGTTTCCTTCATTTGAACCCCTTTGGATGTGTTGTTGGGATTTTATAAATGTAATGTTTACAAATACCTATATGAGTTGGACTCTTTGGTCTTTGTTAAGACTTTTGTTGTGAACTGAAGCTATATGAATAAACTGAACAGAATATTTGAATTGAAACCTGTTGCTGAAGGAGGTTTTCTGTTGGGCCACTATTGACTCAAAATTCTCTCTGTTTTTTTTTTTTTTTAAATAAATACTGTGTGTTACGTCATATTGTTCACCTAATGGTGCAGATTTCCCCCCCATTTGGAAGCAACGATAATTTATAGATTTTATGTGCTGACTTAAAGATCTCATCCCTGAAAGTCTAATTAATTACCTACACAAAACTCTTTAGTCAGCGATGCACACGTTGACACGGAGAAGGTTTGACAGACATTATATGGAGCTCACAAGCGTTAGAGACCAAACCAGCTCTGTTTTGGTTTTCAGACAGAGGTTTACTGACATGTGAGGCTGAGGAGCACAGCTCATCACTGTCCCGCTCTTTTAGCATGGCGTTGTGATGCATTCACATCATATCAGATTCTTCTAATAAACACATTTCTGAAGGCTGACTGAGGAGCAGCTGGTGGAAAATCCAGTCAAGAATCCAGACTCACCCAGTTCCCTCTGATATGATGGAAACAGCTTAGAGTTTTGGCCTCAGTGAAAACACCTGCAGAATAAAACAGCAAGTTTGTTTTCTGCCTACAATCATCTAAACAACCATGAGAGTTGGTTTGTTTGTGAAGCACTTTATGATGATCAGGTCAGTTTGTTGTTTATAAACACTTTATTGTGTTTAAAACTCACTGGAAACCACAACTTTTCATGTAAAACACTTTAAAATAAACTCAGACTGTTTAATATCTGATTTATTACCAACAAGAATCGTTACAACAAAGAAATAATCAACCAAACATGTTTCCTTTTCTTTTCTGCTGAGTTTATTTTAAATGAAAACAATGAGTTTTATCACACTAATTAATGTTTTTTTGTTTGGAGCTGGCGTAAAACCTGAAGGTGTTTTATCAGCTGACACTGAGACTCTACATGATGCTGATCATTTATTCTAAACGGTCCCATGACCTTTGAACTGCTCTTGTCCAGGTTTAGATGAAACAGGTGTCGTTCACTTAGCTGTTGTTAGTTTTCTTACTCCATCTTTTTCAGATGTTGTCAAGCAGCTGACCTTTGAAGACTGAAGAAAACCCGCTGTCACCAAAGGTGACAACCTGAACCTAAGCCGGATCTGGTTCGTTCCAGCAGAGAAGCCGAGCGTGAGAACTGGCGGCAGAAACACCCTGATAAGAACTAACTCCTTTTTGTGAATCCACTGAGGTGTCTGTGAACCTCGGCCATCTTTAATGGCTCTGGGTTTACTCTGCAAGCTGAGTTGTTGACATGATGAACTAAAGTGATGAGAATATTCACAACGTCAGAAATGCATTTTGGAATCCAAACATGAAATGTGCATGTCATTCCAGCCAATGTGAAAGATTAACGTTTTGTTGCATTTCAGCAACTTTAAAACAAAACATTAAAAGGTAACACTTCACAATAAATGTCCCTTTATTAACATTAATTAGTGCTTAAGCATTAATAAACTATTAAATGAAGTGTTAACAACTGCTTAATATTAATGTTAATATTAGGTAATGCATTACTAATCAGACATCCCCGGCCTTTTGTCCTAAGGACACGTAATATTTAACAATATTGGGAACGTTAATAAAGGCACCCTTTGTTCATTAATGGTTTATAATGCACTAAGTAACATTAATGAAGGCACCTTTATAGTAAAGCGTTACCCATTCATAATATTTAGATTTCATACATACTCTATAATGCTGCTAGAGCACATCATGAATGTGTTTAGAACTCGTCTGTAACTCACGAGGACACTTTGTGACTAAACTGAGATGAGAAAATTCCGTACATGTTTTTAGGACCTACATAAATGCTTACTCAGGGGATTCAAACTGGAAATTAGCAGATTTTCTTATCATTTGTGTCTCCAATTAGTTGCCACCAGTCAAAGCCCAGTAAGATACTGGTTTTACATCTGCACCAGTGACAGCAGTCAAGAGAAAATACATCTGAGAAAAGGTCCAGTCTGCACAGACTAATCAGACTTTGATGAAAGTGTTGAACTATTTAGACAACATTCATAGAGGAACTCGACTGAGTTCCAACCACAGAAGAGAGAACAGAGAGGTGCTGGCTTTGGCACTGAGACTCAAACTGTCAAAACAAAGTCAAAGAGGGTTTGAAGAAGACATAATGACATTATTGTCACAGTGAGAGAAACCCTTAATAAAAATACTTGACTCTTAAAGGGATGGTGCCTCAGAGATCCAGATGGGTCTTAAAGGTCAACTTAAAATATAAAAACATGAGTAAAGCTGATCTTTAAGGCGTTAACAACCAACATAGCTTTATTGATTTGACTTCTAACCAGACAAGTTTCCACCATCAGGTAAAGTAAGGCAGTTGCATTGGGCCTCTAATGGCCTCAGAAAGTACGTGATAAACATTTAGCATAGATTTTATATTTTCCTTTGTGCTGTCAAATACCTGGTAAATATGTGTTGTGTAACAAAGGTTTAGCCAAAACTAAGTTCAGACTGCTAAACAGATAAGTGCAGCTTCCCTTCTATCAGCACATCCGATTTTTCTATAGTCTCGCTGAAGGAAAGTGATAGGAACGGAAAAACACCATGGTGTTAGAGAGAAACAAGAAAAAAGGAGGAAAGATTCTCTCCCTTCAGGGTTAGAGTCAGAGTTAGGTTTGAGCAACCTTCTTTCTCTTACAAATAAACAATGTGCTAGCAGAGGACAGGATGAACTGCCCCTCGGTCAAAAACTGAGAACTTTTAGCAAAATCTTTTCTGTGGCTCCAACTAGATATGTTGATTTGTGGGAATTTAAATGGAAATGTGTGTATTGGGGGGTGGGGGGAGGTGTTTTTGAGTTTTTATCTTTTTATTCTTTCAAGCACTACTGATGTGGCTACTCTGATATGATGCATCAAATGGCAACATTTATGTTTGAAGTTGTAAATGGTCCTTAATGAAAGTGGTTGTAGAGTAAGGACAGTGAAGCTACGAGGAGATGCTGCTTACCAGAGCCCGTGTCCTAGCATGACTGATGCTACTTGAGATAAGCTGCTTGCTAATGACGGGTTAAGCTGAAAAGTAACCGTGCCAAGAAAAGCAGTAGTGCCATGTGGTACTGGTACCAGTGGTCCCTGTACTCCTGATCCCTGATCCAGACTGGAGCAGGAAAATGTGGACTTCCTAGAAGAACAGACTACTCTGTAGTCTGCACCAGACAATCCTAAAAAACCCTCCAAGTGACATCATTTGTAGAAACATCATCAGAGGTAATGCACTCAGAAGTTCAAATCTGGCTCCACATCCTTGGACCTGGTTTTGTGCTTCTCTTGGCTGACATTAATGAGGCTTTCTCTTCTCCTCTTCTGCTCTTCTCAAAGTTCCTAAACGCATCCAGAACCTGCAGCAGATGAAAGTGTCCAGAACTCTTGGACCAAGTGTGGATCCTCATCTTCTCTCATACTCTGGACTTTGGCTTTTTAATGATGACCTGCTGGTGTTTTCACATAAAAGTCTGAAGCATTTGCCCCTCGTGGAGTTTTTCCTTTTGTTAAGTGCTTCATTTGAATGTTTCCTGACCTCCCAATAAAGGATTTAAAATGTTCAGCTTTGAAATCGTAATTCACAGGTTATTTCCATGTTTTGTATTTGCATGTGATTATTCTGGTTCGTCCTTCCTTATGGGTCACCTCTAACGTTCACAAATAAAACATGTTTTCCAACAAGGTCATGATAGCAGCTATACAAGCAGATCTTCAATCCAGCAGGAAACAAAAACACCTGAATGACAAAACTCGGCCCTAACAAAGTCCTTTCTAAACAGAATCAGCTGAGTCTGTCTCGTCATGTTCTTTTATTTGAGCATTTTCTGTGAATCATTGATTTCCTGGAAGAAGAGAAGGTAGTTTGTGTGTGAGATGGAGATCTGTCTGTCTGCTGAGCAGCTGGGCGTGATCCAGTCTGTTTACCAGGGGCGGCTTGTTAGCACTGCACATCCTGGTCACACACACACACACACACACACACACACACACACACACACACACACACACACACACACACAGGCTGATAGTTTTTAACCCATCATAATAAATAGGAGTTACCTAAATAATCATGACTCTGACAGATCGTGATTAGACTGTTTTCTTCAGCTGGTTCATCTACTGTGTGAGATTATACAAAACAAAATAAAGAAAACAAAAAGGACTCAGTGACAGGAAGCCATTAGGACATAGGCATGAGTGAACCACTGTTTAGTTTACATCATAAACATGGCAGCCAATCACCTGCTCTGCCTGTGGTTCAGGTATTCAGGCAGGTGAGATGCAGAGGAGCATTTCCAGCTGTGGAGACTACTGACCACCTGGCTCCTCAGAATAACAATGGACTCCAGACCCAGGTAAGAGATGTGTTCCTCTAGGTGCTGTTTGCTGCCTTGTCTCTGGAACTGTTGGTTCATTTAAAGCTGGACAATGTTGAACTGGAGCTGGTCCGTGGAGGTTACTGGTTAGGGTGGATCAGAAACAGCTGGTTTACTTTCTAAATATAAGAAAAGAAAACAGACTCATTCTTACATTTAATTAGACCGTTTCAGTGCAAACAGTATGACACAGCTATGTTATTTTAACACCACACACACACACACACACACACACACACACACACACACACACACACACACACACACACACACACGTATATATCTATATATATAGATATATATAAAGAAATTTCAGTGTGACCTATGTGAAGAACTTTTATTTGTTGGTTTTAACTTGGGCTAAAATAAAATAGAAAAAATCTGCTGCCTTCTTTTTAATCACAAATGTATTAATATAAACTACAAATTTCTTTAAAAAAGCATTTAGATATGTTTATCATGCATGAAGTTTAGTTTATCTGATCTATTCCAGTTCAAAGGTCCCTATTGTACCAGCCTGGTAGCTCTTTATGAAGAAGCTCTCAGCTTCACACAGGTTGGTGACCCCAGGAAAAGAACAACCTTTGTCATTAAAACCAGAGGCACAATGAACTGCTGTGCAGGAGGTAGTACTAAATGAAGGGTTCTCTTTAGGACAGAGACATCTAAGTTGTTCCTGGGACCTATGTGTGTGTGTGTGTGTGTGTGTGTGTGTGGTGGACTGGCAATCTGTGAGTTCTGGAGAATCCCAGAATGGCCGTGCCGGTGTGCAGTGAAGATGGTCTTTAGAAGCAGGCTTTAGCGTCACTGTGTGACAGGTGATCAGCAGGGCTGGTCCATACAGCAACCACAAACTGACAGAACAGCCGTGAGAGCCAGTTTCTAAAACCACTACACCCTCAGAAGACAAATATTTTCTTAGAGGGAACTGAATGAGTGTACATATATGTAAATATAGTTTATATTGGATAAAGTTCATTAATCAGCACTCTGGGAGGACTGAAGAGTCTGAGAAGACCTTCAGTCAGGATCCATCTGCAGCAACAGCAGGTTAGAACCTTCTGTGGCCCTCAGCTTTGGTTTGGAGGGAAGAATTCTACTGTGGATCTGAAGGAGCAAAAAAACAAATTAGCTGCCCTTTCTGGTGATTCTGGTCATTTAGTGTGAAGGAGCTTCCTGGTTCTTGATAGAAGAAACGGAAACCTGGGAACATCATCAGAATGGATTCCTCGGAGCGTCTTGGGTCCCTGCAGCGGTGAGCAGTTTTAGCTTGGTCTGGTCCTGATTTGTTTCTTTGTCTCAGGTTGACTTTAACTGAAGATCCAGGAGAAACAGTTGGTTTAAAACAAATAAATAAAATACCTTTCACAATAAAAGCATGTCTAAGTGAATGGTAATAGTTTAAGAAATGATTGAAGAAAATATTGGAATACTTTTTATCTGGGAAATTATGGAAAAGAAGAAATCCAGAAAAATAATTACTGTTAGTCCAATCTAACCAGCTGGATCACAAGATTTTTATTCACAAGTTTTCCATATGAACCCTTTATGAACAACTTTGGACTTGACTAAAATGATGGTTATGATTCAGTTCAAACTGTGTATTTATAAAGCATCTTTCCACCACCAGCCAGGAAAGCCCAAGATGCTGTACAAGATAAAATCAAATTTTAATGTAAAATCACAATAAGAGACAGATCTTGTTACATCTCATTGATCCGTGTCTAGTTGATTTATTCATCTGTTTCTGGGCTGCACGTTCTTTATTGGTGTGATCTTGTTTCCTGTTTAGTCTCATAAAAACCTTGCATGAATGCATCTATTTGTACATTCCCTGTGTGTGATTGTATTATAACATACATTAAAGCAGGTTTCTGCAAAATAGAAACCAGCTGAATATCAAACAAAAACACATTTTAACTGGTTTAATCTGGATAAAAAAGCTTTATGACATTTTATTTTCATCAGAAGGCAATCAAACGGGATGAAGCTAAAACTAATAAGAAATTATTTTGTATTTCAGCTACTTTTTGAGGCAGAAACATTTTTTTAAACTTTCCTTTATTGAATCAGTCAGGATTTGATCCTTCTGTGCAGTATGCTGGTGAAGGTTCTCAGTCATCAGGTCATGGTTAATCCAAAATGGTTAGAATGAAGGCAACTAGGCTTCTTTGGTTTCTTGAAGATGTGTCGCTTCTATTCCAACAATAGACAGCTACAGCTTATAAGCGTGACTCTCCCATATTCCTGTCAGAATTGACAGAGATCCTTGGATGAGAAGCAAAACTTCTTAAAGAAACCAAAGAAGTCCAGTTGCCTTCATTCAAAGTCCTTTTGGATCCTTCTGTGCAAACTCACTCTCATTTAGCAATCATGTTTGATATTTTTTATCAGCATGAAAACCTTTTACATTAGTGGTGATTAATGATAAAATGATCAGTTCTTTCTGACAATAAACCTATTTTGTTTCTGACTGATGAGTTTCGTCTGGTTTGAACTGAAATCAGATTAGAGCTGAACGTGCGTTGTGTGTATTTTATTGGTGTTGCATAATCCTTCATCTCTACATATGAGCTGTTTCAGAAACATTCCAGGTTAAGATTTAGATGAAGACATTTGCTTAATGAAGTTATATTTTCCTCAGTACTGAAATAATTATATACAGATGCTATAACCTTTGACTTCAGGTCAGAGACACAGATACCTATCATAGATGAGTCAACCCAAGCCTCTACTATAGTTTATTTTGTGAGACTAAACTCAGTAATCACATCAGATCCTTATTCCTCTTATTTTGATCTGTTGTGATGAATTCATTCTAGGGTGAAATAGAAAAACTTCCTATCTCATTATTATTTTTCATATCAGTCGATATTGATACGTGTCACAATATAAAACAAATCACTTTTGATAGGCAGAAGGTTGTTTTTGATTTTAAAGATTTATTTTGAAAATCTGAACATGTCATCAAACATTATATAACTGTTTTGGATAAATAAAAGAGGTTTATTTAAGAATAAGCAATAAAAAAGAACTATAAAAAAAAAAACAATCGGTGGGTTCCCCCGACTGTCAGTGCCTTCGCCCACCATCATCAGTGGCACAGCTACTTTGTGTCAGACAGTAACTAGACAAAATACATCCACACAACTGAACTGTTGGGTGAGTGGATGGTTCCAACTTGCAGCTGGGTGAAGCCGAAACCGATCTTGAGGGGGGAACTCAGATTGACATAACACATGAGGCTACAGCTACACAAATATTAGCCTTTGGCACGTCTGGCTGCCATGTGGCTCTGTTCCAGCCACTGATTGGTCCAGCATGGGGCAACATTTAATATGATTGGCTGGTCATCTGTTCTTTATATCAAAGTTCTATCAACCTGTTCTCAAACGTCTATTGAGGAAAAGTTATTTTGAAATATATATTGCTATCTTATTATTGCCCAGCCCTAGTTAATTCTATTAAGGTTCCCACTGTGCAACGGACATCCTACAGACGTGGTCTAGACTGACGGACTCAATATAGACATGATCTTCACATCCATGCGACGTTGACTGTTTGCAGGGCTGTTAAATCATGTTACAGACAGGTCTATTTACCAGAATAGTAGGAAGAGCCAGGTGTGTTAAAAAGGGCTGAAATCCATTTAAAAGGTGCCGAGTTTATTGTCAGTTTTCTAGATCAATCAGCATGCACAGTTGTAGCAGTGAAATGTGGACGTAGTAACTAAACACGCTTTTCTAAGCGGTCTAATGTATGCTGTAAACATGTTCATTCAAACTTTCATCCAATAACGTATTCTTATCCACAGAAAATGTTTATATCTGATTCAAAACATTCTCTCTAGAACTCTAAATAGTCTTGAGATGATCTTGTAAATGTTCTTCACATAATCTTCATATTAAAGTCAGTGATTGTTTTGATTTGAACTTCAGGTAAAATTTGATTTTTAAATGTTAAATATGTTTAATTCGCAGTAATTTAGAAATGTGTTCAGTGATAAATGTTGATGAAAAATAAGAGTTTCTGAAAAGACAAAAGAATCATCTCAGACTCAAACACCGATAATCAAACTCTCTCCCCTAGAAATCCACCAACATGATACAAACAACGAAACAGGTAAACCTTCTAGTTCTGACACAGAGTACATCCCCTTTTTCTTCTTCTGTGATGTATGTTGGTGGTTGGCAACAACAAAGTGTTACATTACCACCAACGCTGGACCCCTGGGATGCAGCTGTAATCTCCACACAGTCTCCTCCTCCATCACACACCATTTCCCCCTCACACACACGCAGCTGATTCCAACTCCTCTGGAAGCATAAAATGAAAAGGAATACATTGAAGACTCTTTCCTGAGTAACCACGGCGTGACCGTTTATTGATGGGCCAGTCGATGAGAGAGTGCAGAGCTGCTGCCTTCTCTTTGGTCGCTAAATTATTGATAAATGTGGGTTTAATCTTTTAAAATTAAGTTCTAATTGGATTTAAGTTTTACCATTCTTAAGAATGTTTTGTATTTAATCTTCACTTACTTCCAGGACCATTTCATTCTGCTGATGTCAGCATTAATATTAAGTATAATTTTATATTCGCTTTTGTCTGGGATGAACCCATATAGTCAACATGCTGTCCTCTTTATGACTATGTAAAAATAGCCTTAAACTACCTTACATTGGGTACCATAATACTTATGTAAAAGGAAACACTGTATCGATGTGACTATAAATTTTAAAGGTTTGACACTGTTCTCATTTGGTTGTTAAATATTTTTGCATCTCAACACAAAGGCTGCTCAAATTGTGTTCTTATGCATTTAACCTGTCAGCTATTTTCTGCCATGCATCCTTAACCAAGCAGCTGGCGTCCTCTATTTTAGTTATGATTTCTTTGTAGTCCTCATTGGCATGAATTAATAATTCTTTCTCCACCTGAAAAATGCAGCTTTCTTTTCCTTCCATTCTCATTTATCTATCATTGATTGACAGGGGTTGTCTCTAATGTAGCATGGACGCGCGTGAGCCTCACTAGTTACTCCTCACTTGAATTAGCGAGGACTGAATCCACATGGGTTCCATTTGTGGAACTGAATAATGGAGTGAACTGGTACGCTGATTCAAGCGAGGCATTTTCAAATGAGCCTTGGTTTGTTGAGCTTGCTTCGTAGAACAGCCCTCTGCAGGATCCTACATGTTCTGCTGATTTGCCTTTGGTGACCTGCTGACCTCTCAAGACAAAACAGTCATTCACTCCAAACCAGCTGACACAAACACATGCTGGGATATGAGTTGTCTCAATCTGTAGCCAAAGTGTAAAAGCAGGCATGAGAAGCAGCTTTATGATGGTCTGAAGTGTCTGAAACCCCAACAGTGTTGTAGTTGGGTAGAAAAGTCATCATGTGTCTTAGAAAATGTTTTTCCAGGTCTGAGTGATTTGACTCTAGACACACAGAACAAAGACCTGCTAAAGGGACGTCTTAAACTTTCCCTTGTTAAACAGAAAAGAGAAGAAGAAGATCTTTGGCCTGAAAGTAAAGAAGAAGAAGGACAGCCCCGACCTGGTCCTGGCAAACAAGGGAGCTGTGGGTAAGGCCAGAAAAACAAACACACACACATTAGTTAGTGTGAGGTGACTGTGGGTGGAGCTAAAGCTCATCAAACAAACGTGTCAGCAATCGCCTTGCAGAGAACGCAGTCTCACAGGTAACAGGAAACAAACTACAGGTGACTGAAAGTTCTGTAAAATGATCTGAATGTTTCACTTATTTGGTAGTGTCACATGATGACTGATTCTATTTATTGTGTGTGTGTGTCCAGAAAGTGAAGGGGAGGTGCCTGCTGAAGTGCCTGTGCTGCCAGAGGAAGAGCGCGTGGAGGATCAGCCTGAAGTCAGATCCAGAATTATCCTGAACAAAAAGAGGTGGGATCCATCGACCCAAACGACACCATCTTTTGTTTTAGGAGTTAAAAGTCGAAACGTGTTGCTGAAATAAGCAGAATTTAATCAAAAGGACACAGTGATGTTAAAACTAGTGCCACCCGTTGGTCCATTGGGAAAATCATAACCACCAGTTAATATTTCATACCAGTTGGTTACCAAATGTGCCCTGTGATGGACTGGGAACCTGTTCATCAGCAAAAATTTTATCCGTAAAAATTCAACTTCAGAAATTCAACAACTGAGGTGATCTCCTGGTGGTAGATTAGCAAGAGTGAGTTTCTGAGGTCTGAGTGACTGTCCTGTTGGTTTTTAGTTGTTGGTTTGTGGAATTGGAGGAAATGCGCTATTTTCAGTTGACTGTGTCACCTTGGAGCTTAGTCACACAGCTATTTCACACAGTTATTTGCGTTGACCCTGTGTGTGGGTCTAACAGTGGTACTAGAGTCAGGTGTCATGAGTTGAACACACAGCAGATGGAAGCAGCAAGCAGCAGTGAGCCGATGGAGGAGGACTGATCAGTCAAACACATCCTGGTTCTGTTTGTCTTTGGCGTCACTGTTTTTTCTGGGTGACACATTTTTTTTTTGTTTTTTACGCCGTGATGATAAAAGTGTGCTGCACCGATGAACCACAGTTGTGTGTGTGTGTGTGTGTGTGTGTGTGTGTGTGTGTGTGTGTGTATATCTTTTGTTAGAGCAAATATCAGAGGAGACAGAGGACAGCTTTATCTCTTCACACAATAATATAAAATGCCTTTATAAAAAGATAATAGCAAGTGGAGGTGTGTAACGGAGACAATCCCAAGTAATAAATCTATAATCAAAACTACATTGAATGAGAACTGCAAATAATTCTGGTTTATACTATCAGGAAAAGCAACAACACACAGAACAACCATGCATGAACAAACACCCAAGAACGCATGCACAAACAGATATCAATGTTTGCTGCCCTGGACCTTAAACTGGGGCTGCGTTGTGGAGCAGTCGATTGGCCCCAGTTCCCTCTGATCTTGGGGAGGATGAAGCGGTAAAGATGATGAATGATGGATGGATCTTAAATTGGGGAACAATTGCCCAAAGTCTCTTCTGTTTTGAATCAGGCCCATGCTTTGTTGTTTGTTTACCAGGCTCAGAATTGCTGCTGTTTGGTGTTTTGAAAGTGTTCAGTTATTAATTTAGCCATTTTTTACATGTTGGAAAGATTTTGAAAAACAACTTAAATGTTATCTGAGTGGAAAAGTTGGAATGTTTTGTGATCTGAACAGAGCCAAACTGATAACTAACATCCAGGACAGTGAAGGGAAACTACAGAGCTTCCAGGTAAGAGAAGCACAAACTGGATCCTGATCCTGACCACAAATCCAGACCCTGACGACACTCAGCACTGATGTGTGTCACAGGTTGCCGTTAACATCACAGAAGCCCGGCAGCTTGTTGGGGAAAACATCGACCCAAGCGTGGTCATCGAGATCGGGGATGAAAAGAAACAGACGACCGTCAAAGAGGGAACTAATGCCCCTTTTTACAATGAGGTGAGGACATTTTAGGACCACCAGTGAAATGTATTTATCTCATGTTCTTATCAAACACGCCACCAACCTTCAATCCCAACCTCTCTTGTTTCCATCAGTACTTTGTGTTTGACGTCTTTGCCTATAAAGAGGTCTTCTTTGATAAAGTCATTAAGCTGACGGTGGGTAAACACCAGAGTGTTCCTGTACATCTTTTCTTTTGAGTCGACCCTTTTTCCTTACCTCCTAAAGTGGTTTCTGACTAATGTTTGGTAGTTTTGTGGCTCACCTTCTTCTCAGGTGATTCACTCAAAGATGCTGAGGACTTTCAGTGTGGGGTCCTTTAAGCTGGATGTGTGGACCGTCTACAAACAGCCAGGTGCGTCTCGCTCTCACCTGTCCTCTGATCAATCCTGGAAACCTGAGCTCCTCCTCTGCTGTCAGATCAGCTAAAGGATGTTGTCCTGCTCCTTTAGGTCACCAGTTCACCAATAAATGGGCAATGTTGACCGATCCTGGTGACATCAGCACTGGGGTCAAAGGTTATGTTAAATGTGACATCAGTGTCTCAGCGAAGGGAGATGCCATGCAGCCCGGACAGAAAGCCAGTGATGCTGAGGAGCAGATAGACAAGTATGGCACCCGTCTGTCTGTGTTCCAGAGAGTGAGAATGTGAAATACGTTAGAACAGATGAATGCATTTGGTTTTAGGTTGGACCCCTTTAAGTATGGACTTGAGATGTGTTATCTTTATTGCTTTGGCTACGTTTGATTTTTGTCTCAGTTGATTTATTTTGGTCTTTGTCATGAGGAACCTGCTGATTCCAGAGGGGTTTCCTTCTGAGCGCCCATGGGCTCGTTTCTGTGTGAAGGTGTACCGGGCTGAAGGCCTTCCGCGGAACAACTCCAGCATCATGGCCAACGTCACCAAAGCCTTCATCGGAGACAACACGGCGCTAATAGACCCTTATGTTGTGGTCAGCTTCTTCAGACAAATGGTGGGCTACAGATGATTTATAGTTAAAGGTGTGGTTTTCTGATTATAATCAGTCACGCTGAGTTTTTCATGCAGGCTGAACATGAAAATAGTCTCCTACACCTATCTCCTACTTTAGCATCTGACAGAAAATAGACAGTGAAACTCTAGGACTTGAAAATCCTTACAGACCTACGTCACACTGTGAATTAACATTCATGGACTCACCCATCCATCGACGGGGAAGGCTGTTGTTGTTTTAACGTCCGGTAATTAGCAGGAGACGTCTCGGCTAGTTTAAGCTAACCGTTAGCATTAGCAACACCACCACACAGCAGAAACTCTTCCAGGCTTGTGTTATAAAACATCAACGTTGTAAGTCAGTGGTAGAGTCGTGTTGCTGTTATCCAATCTGGGGCATGATGTCCAAATATCAGGAAATAAGACTCCAAATCCTGCCGTGTTAAACTCTCCTGTGATGTTGCAGACCTGCTCCGGTGGTCTAGTGGTAGAGTGTCTGCACCGGGACTGGGAGATCGGGGTTCGAATCCCGGTCGGGTCATACCAAAGACTTTGAAAAAATGGGACCCAATGCCTCCTCGCTTGACACTCAGCACTAAGGGGTTGGATTGGGGGGTTAAACCACCAAATAGTTCCCGAGCGCGGCCACAGCTGCAGCTCACTGCTCCCCACCATGGGGATGGGTCAAATGTGGAGATGTAATTTCACCAGTGTGTGATGACTTGGGACTTTAACTTTAGCCCTGTTGAGCCTGGGGTTTGTGGGCTTTTTTGTGCCCTGAGTACTGCCTGTAAGGCATTCATTCCTACTAGAGACCACTGCAAATGTATTGATTAAACCAGTAATCCAATGTCGAGTTTGTGAATTAATATTTTCACTTTTAACTAAAAACTGAACACAGCGTACAGTAAACATCAAACAATTCTGTTGAACCAAATTGTTTAACCTTTACTCTACACTATGTTCATTTTTAACCAAAACTATTACGACCCAGGCCGTCTAGGTGGCCAGGGGTAACAAAGAGGAGACATGTTCAGATGTTAAGAATGATAAGATGTTTTATTTACAAAAGGAAATGAATGCAAACACAAACTAAACCGGCAGGTAAACAGAATTAACAAAGGTCTCATAACCCAAAACAACAAACCAAACCAAATGCTGAGGTGATGTCTTAGTCTGTCTCCTGCAGACTCACACAAAAGACATCACATAATGGTCACACGAATGAATAGTTGTCTGAATCACATCTTAAACGGTTATCCGAATGAATACTGAAATGTTTGCTTAAACTTAACATGGGACCAAACTAAAGAAATCACACAAAACACAGAAAATAACCACCTCCGTGGAGACAACAGACCAGCGAGTGCCCTCTCAGGTCCGCCGCTCCCAGAATCTGAGGAGTGGCTGAGCTTTAAAGCAGAGTCAGGGCTGATTTTCATCTGGGACAGCTGGCACACTCAAAAGTGGAGGCAATTGACCTTTCGCCGAGCCCCGCCCCCCTTAGTTACTGTTGCCAAGTCTGACAATAAGTGGATCAAATACTGCAGCTCTGCAGATTTCTGCGATGGAAAGAAGTAGACAGATGTGTGTCAGCGACGTTTTTTGGAGCAATTCCTCCTCAATATCATCCAGATCGAGGCAAAAGGGTTACAGTATGCAGTGGAGGGATACATTAGTGTCGGTTCTGCTGAGCGAAGCGTAGCAGGGAACAAGGAGTTTGGAGTTTGGGAGAAGGTCTGGCGTCCGGGGACACGTGGATCCGAGAAGCGGTGGCGGCGATGCGGTGTCCCTGTGAGCTGTCAGATGATCTGAGCTGCAGGCAGCTCTAACGGAGAATAAAATATATATAAAATGTAACTTTTTATGCCCGTGTTTACTTTCATTTTCAATACAAACAAAGGAGCAGTGAGATGTTTACAGATGAGTTAAAAAACCTAATGTAGAAGTTTGGGTGGGAAATCTGACTTCAGATTTATCTTTACAACGTAAGAAAAGAACCAAGTTAACTCATTAACTGTCAACCAGCTGGGTTTTTGTCAGACTTGTGACCATTATCACCAGATAATGAATCTTATAAGGATCCAGTTATAAACAGTTCTTGCTACAACCAGTCGTTCTGATTGGGTAACCTGTTATAGAGACTGCCAAAGATTGGGTTTCAATTGTGATGCCTTTAAAAACCAGCTTCTCCAGCTAACTAGCTAGTTGTGTGGGGGTCTGCTGGGTTATCTAATTAGCTCTTGGACTTTCCTCCCCTTCTCTAACTATTTCCATTAATAATCTCAGAACTTGACCCAAACCTATAGTGGGCCCAGAACAAAAGCAGTTGCTTCTTGATGGTTGCATCATCACCCAGCTGTTTGTCCTTTGCTGTCTGACAGTCTAACAGCGGTAGTGTCACCTGCTCTACATCTAAGTCTCTCGGCTGTGGCAGCACTCTCCTGTTTTTTCGCAGACCATCTCACACTTGATTCTCCGTTTGGATCATTGTTGGTCAAATGGAAGCTTTCAAAAAAGCATTTCTGTTGGTTACAAACAGACTTTCATCAACTTCAGCAATAAGGTTGAGTTTCTTTATCATCTTTGTTGTTAAAACCAAACCAGAGGATGAATTTCACACTGTTACTTCTGAACAATTATCCAACAATGGTTCATTAGACATCTTTAAACACTTGTTAGGTCCTATTGGGTAGTTTACTTTTTCCTTGCTTTTGACATTCTACCACCCATCTCTCCTGACTCATAAAGAATGTGCATGCTGGACAATCTTCTGGATGTTCGCTGGACTGTTTTATGGATAGTGAGTGTTCCAGCTACTATCAATGGGAAATTAGCATTAAACTCCAAGTGATGCAGATGCAGGCAGCTTCTAGACGGTTGTGAAAATCTACAATCATTACAATATAGATGTAACACAGCAGTAAAAATGTTTCCAAAAAATAAATGCAGGTTTAAGGTGTTTATATGTGTCTCTCAGGGCCGCACAACCACTCAGAAGTCCACAGCAGACCCAGTGTGGAATGAGCAGATTGTCTTCACTGAGATGTTTCCTCCTTTGTGTCAGAGACTAAAGATTCAGGTCTGAACTGTGAGAAAAAATTTATTCAAATTTACAAAATTTGCCATAATCCTAGATACATTTCTTTGTAGGTCTGGGATGAAGGAAGCATGAATGATGTTGCCATAGGAACCCATTACTTTGATCTGAAACGCATTTCCAATGAACAAGATGGTGACAAAGGTGAGGAGAACCTGGAGGTTGAACCTTGGCTCCTGGGGTTCTCAACTATGAGATCAATAGATTATAACCAAAAGAATCCCAGACACAAGCAGCTGATATAACCTTCCCTTTCCTCAGGTGAGGTGGTTCAGAAATCAGTTTAGAAGACCTTCTGGTCACCTTCCTCTGAAGGTTCGCCAAGGACCTCTCAATAGGAAGACACCCACTGAGAGAGGATGGATGGATGGATGAATTGGTGGGTGTGACAGCTATTTTTCTTTGTCTGCAGGGTTTTTACCAACGTTTGGTCCTGCTTGGATCAACCTGTATGGCTCTGCAAGAAACTACACTTTAGGTGACGACACAGGAGAACTTAACGAAGGCATTGGCGAGGGCGTTTCCTACAGGTTCTTGATTAAACTTGACAATTGTTAAGTTTTACCTAAAAGATATTTGCTTTGATGCCAACCCAACCTTTGCTCTGTCAGGGGTCGAGTCTACATGGAGCTGACAGTGGAGATCATGTCAGGGGGCTCAAGCACAGAATCAAAGCTCAGCCGAATGATGAAACCTGCAAAAGATGCTAAAGCAGGCAAGGCTGCTGGGAAGGATGGGAAGGCTCCTGCTGGTGGAGGAGGGAGTGGAGGAGGAAGTGGAGGAGGAGCAGCGGATGATGACAAAGGCAAATCTGGAGCTGCAGAGGTTTTGCCTGTGGAAGCCCCTCCTGTGGTAAGAAACAAACTCTTTTGATAGAAAGTTGATGTGGTGGTTTTAAATAACTGAACTGAAGACTTACGATATTCCAAGAGTGTTTGAACTCACAATAACATTTTTGATATTCTCATGTACCTTGAGTTTAATGATGAGATTTGAGTTAGAGTAAGCCTAAGCGAGAGGGCGGGGTTTAGCCATGTCCTGGTGAACATAGGCCCTAGGGCCAGGTATAGCTGGCTCCAGAACAGCTTGGTGAAGCAGCTGGGGAGAGGGTGGCTCAGCTGTCTTGCTAGGGCTGCTCCTCCCACCCCCCGGACCTGGTTGCCAACATGGATGAGGATGAAGAAAACAACATAAACATGCCATTCCTTTACTAACTGAGACAAAGATGGTAGTAGTGACAACATGTTTGTGTTTAAACACTAAAACACATGAATGGTGCTGTTTGTGTGCAGCTGACTGAAGACGACTGTGAAAGCTTCCTGCTGTTTGGTGCTGTGTTTGAGGCCACCATGATTGACCGTAAGATAGGAGACAGGCCCATCAGCTTCGAGTTCTCTCTGGGTTCGTCACATTGGCTTCCTTACTTGGCTGTTAACACATAGTTGCCATTCACATCTGCCAACATAGAAATCACATTAAACATAATACGTATTTTTAAATCCATCGTGCCTCCTTCTGTGTTATGATTATTGACAACTAATCCTCTGATCTATAGGTAACTATGGTAATGTCCTGGAGTCTTCAGCCCAACCTAGTGCTATCAGTCCTGCTGTGACTCGGAGGAGAAAAGGTCTGGACACCCCAGACACCACTGATGTGCTTAGCACCTCCCCCTCAGGCTCCTTCTCCATCAGCACCCCCCTCCTCACACCCAGAGAGCCTTCAGACCCAAGTGTGATGGCTAAATCTGTCACTCCTCCAGAGAGACCTCACATCATTGAAGGGAACAGGTTGAGTCTCTGTTGATGATCTGTTAGGTTTTAAACGTTTTATGCTCCATTAATCCTGTTTTAGTTAATGTGATTACAAACGATTTCACCATGCTAGGGTTTTAAGGAAACAGTCATTTGCCCTTCAGTGTTTTGTGATTTAAGTGTGTGTGTGTGTCTGTCAATACACCTAGATATTACACGCATCTACCCCTGGAGAAGAAGAAGCCGTGTATTAATGTGTTGAGTTTCTGGGAGGACAGAAAATACCGCCTTTACAACTCTAATATGCTGGAGCATATAGCTGTATTCTTTGTAAGTGTGCGCGCACACACACGCACGCACGCACGCACGCACGCACGCACACACACACACACACACAACCAGTTACACACTAAAATCAGATGGCAGAAGTTTTATTCACTGTTTTAATAATGTGATCAACTCAAGACCCATCCTGTTTCTGTCTGCAGCTTAATAATGTGTTGAAAGACTTGTTACTCTGTGAACATTTAAATAATTCAAACTATACATCCGTTGTTAAAGTAAGCAGGTATTACATTAACATATACGAATACTTTATCACCTGAAATATTTTTACGCCCTGCAGGAGGAGGGGGTGTCTAGTGCAGCTGAGCTTCTTAAGAAATTGGAGCCGGCAGCCGAGCCAACACTCAGAACTGTACTCAGAGACTTTTGTTTGGATGCCAGGTAATCCTTAGTGTTTTGTGTTTTCATTTATGTGTTTTGAGTTTTTCTAGTAGTTATAGTTTATTTAGACGTTTAGAGTTTCAGCACCATGGACAGCACACATGGTGAACCCTCATTTTAAAGTCATGGGTTTATAATGGACACACTGCATGGTGGCATGGTGGGATCTAGTAGCTTCACTGCTCACCATGGGCATTAGTTAGTTAGTGTGATATATAAGTTGATGGCAAAAGCATGTTTAAATTCTTGAATGGGAAAATTAATCAAGCTAAAAAATGAATAAATGTTCCTGAAACAACAATTACAAATCAGCCATTCGTTGATATGTTTGTAAATTCGTACAACTTTGATATCAGGAAAATACAGTAGAGCTAAAAAGACTGAAAAAGGATGATGAAAAACAATTCATGCTTGAAAAGTATAAAAGCTCATTATGTTGGTTAAAATACAACTTTTTCCTGGTAAAATTAAGAACTTGTCATACTTGTTATATTTGAATACATTTTGCTGACACTTCAGTGCTATTTTTGTATTAAGCTGCTAATGTATTAATGTATGTATAATTGTATGAAAAGAGTTTCCCTGCAGGGATTAAAGGAGCAATATGTAAGAATTCTACAGTGAAATAATCCCAAAACAGTCTAATGTCTCAATCATACTGGAAGGAAGGTTTTACTGAAACATATTTCATTCAAGTCAAGTCATTGTGAGGGTGTCATGTCTCAGGCAAGTTAACGCTACAGTGCCAGCATTAGTAATTTGACGCCGGCAGGCAAAAAGCTCCAGAGTTGTTAAAAGAACCAAAGCCAGTAAACAGGAGTGACCCAGAAGTTATTTCTGGTACCCCTAAGAAGCCACGGGATCTTTTTGTCTTACTCTAATATTGGCTGAAGCAGGCTAGAGGCTAACATTGAGCTAACAATGCTAACGATGAATTAGAAGCAAATAGTCAGCTCTAAAAATATCTAGAGTTACTTTTTCACTTACCAACAACTCAATATTACAGTGACACGTGTGAGACAAAGGTGGTGGTTTACCTCCTTTAATGAGTCGTTCAGAACTATAACAGCAAGCTAACAGCAAGACGTCAAACAATAACACTTCTTCTAATGCTGGAGAAATATTACCGTAACAAGTGTAGTAAGTGCTCACTACCGTTAAACACCCAAGAGTGCTAACACCAGATATGACTATGTATTTTTCTACTCATCAACTTCTGGTGCTGATTCTTAACAGCCATGAAACTCATGGAACCGGAGTGAGAAAGTGACTTTTTGCTTAGAAAAATGGGCTGCAGTACCCACATTTGACCACAGGATGTCATTCTTATTCTTACATATTGCTCCTTCAATGCTGTTGTTTGTCTTTTTCTCTGACTCATTCTCCTGTTTCTCACTACTGTTTTCTGTTGAGTCCATTGTTAAAAGAAAAAGTAACAAAAAAAAATCTGGAAAAACAAAGAACTCCAAATGACATTTTAAAAATGGCCAATAAGCTGAGTGTCCCTGCAGGTGGACTGTTTCAAAGATGAGTACCAAAATCAGCTGCTCACTTAAAGTGTTCAACGTATTCTGCAGGAATTTTATTGCAGCTGCTGAGGCCAAGTTGAAGACTGAGCTGAAAAACAGCAACCTGACGCAGCTGGACAAGAAGCGCCTGACGATGTGCAAACAGGAGCTGGTAGGATAAACACACTCATCCAACACACAGTACACACATTCACCTAGGCATCCTTCCACATAGGAGGCAGTGTGAACAGAGCATGATGTACTTGGATTTCTTTGTATTTGACTCTGTGATGTGCAGAGTGCAACACACCACTGAGCTAGGCATCCTGTGAGTTGGAGTGACGATATCTATCATGAAGGGGATGTAAAACATCCTAAAATATGAATTATTAATTTGTCAGGAACATGTGTGTAAATGTTTAGGAATAACACTGATGTACGGCAAGAGGAAAGGAGGGAAAAACCAAAAAGAGAGATAAGACAAACACTGAGGTGGACCGTGAACTGACTAAATTAGCACTGGAGCTAGATAACTGCAGAAGATCTTACAATCAGCCAGAAAGAGAAAACATTTAACCAGTCGAGTCAGTGGTTTATTATCTGTTGAATTTAAACAAATAAAAACAAATGCACCAGGAGACACACTGCAGTTTTTTAAAATTTAAAATAGACAAGGGGCTTTCACCAGAAGAACTGCAAATCTCTTAAAGAAACCAAGCAGAAGGACAGGTGCTATGTAAGGATGCAGAAATAAGACAAGAGGTTTCAAAATAAAACAGGGGGTGCAGGTACTAAAAACAAACTAAAGAGAAGGACATGACAATGGAGTTTAAGTGTACTCGAGTATGACTGTAGAAATGATGAAGATGAACACGTTGTCCAGGTTGCTGTAACTCTTTCAGACACTTCCAGTGTCTGACTAAACTTTTTCATGCTTTGTATTTTACTATTTTTATTTATTCATTTTTACAATTTATTTTTCTTTATGACAGAAAATTTCAAGATATGAATTTCTCTTCTTGCATTAGCAGTTTATTCAACGAACAAACATAAGATAAAAGCATCTTTTTCCCTTGGTAAAAATATTAAGAGACAAATGGAAGCTTAAATTATATGTTCACACCTGTGAGGAGGTGACTGAAGCTGGTTTCTATGCAACCTAAAGTTTGTTCTGCCAGTAGGCCCAGACATTCACAGCAATCCCTGAGAGTTTTGAAAATGTATCCCAGTAAAGGCATTGTAGACATCCAGTTTGTGTTTGTGTTGCAGGAGGGTATGATAGGAGAGGCCAAGTCGCTGACAGAGGGACGAAGAAAAACTGGTGGAGTAAAAGAAATGCTGCAGGAAGCTACAAAGATAATGCACAAACTCCGGTTTCTTGTGGAGGAGGTATGAGGACTGTCTGGAGTTAGGATGAATTCAGTTAATCTTCTGCATCCTCATTCATTCTTTTACCCTGCAGCCCCAGCACATGGTACCAGACATGTTTGTGTGGTTGCTAAGCAACAACAAACGAGTGGCTTACGCCAGGGTTCGAACCCGCGACCTGCTGTACTCCGGCAACCAGGAATCCCGAGGGGTTCTCTGTGGAAAAATAGTAACCCTGTTTTTAAAGGTACACACACACACACACACACACACACGCACACACACACACACACACACACACACACACACACACACACACACACACACACACACACACACACACACACACACACACACACACACACACACACACACACGTATGTGTATTTTATGGAGGCGTGTGTGTGTGCAGCCTCCAGGAAAGCGTGCGGCAGCGTTGACGGTTCAGGCCAAGCTGGACGTGTATCTGTGGTTTGGATCCTGTTCAGACTCCACCCACATGCTGGATGACCTACCTGCAGGATACAAACCAAACGAGGAGGGCGCCGATGCCAGCAGCCCCCCTTCACACCTGGTCTGCACAGGTGAGGAAGAAGTTGTGCTCCTGGACCTTGGTGAACCTTTTCATTTATCATAGCTAATGTTGATGTCTGATCAGCTTTTATTGTTCTAACACAAACCACCTGGAGGTCGACTCTGGCTTCCTGTGACTCTGAAAAATGATGAAGCCAAACTGAAATTAACAAAAGTTGCTGTGTTTGTAAAACCCAAAGATCATTTCTTGTAAAGTCAATATTTGACCAAAAAAATCAAGTTGAGCCCCCTAAAAAAGAGTGAGTGTAAATAAAGATGGATCTTGCTGCAGCCAGGTACTCGTGGCTCGATAGGTCTGTTATTCCCGCCCTTTGAATGGAGCCAAAGAGTCAGCTAACAGGTCACACTGAGCCAGACGTGAGTTTTTATTTATGTCTCTGTTGTCTTGTTGTGTGTTTGATTGTCATTCTAAAAAAATAAATGATGTCTACCAAAGCCAGGGTTTGGGCTGGAGGCCTGTTTCTGTGTCATCCCTATAAAACACTAGATAAGCTGCTACAATGTAATTTTTATTAAATCAACATTTCTCATTAAGTAATTAAGTTTTTTAATAAGTAATGAAGTTTCTTGTTTAGATTTTTTGTACTCTGTGTATTCTCACTAGCTGCTCCTTGGTTTGTGGCCTGGTTTTGCTTTATGAAAATACTCTGTGATTGTGTAGTAAAAGCACGTCTCCATGTTAGACCAGCGCTCTCCTCTGGGTAGCAGCTATCTGAGTTATGGCTCAAACAGACCTTCTCCTGGTGCCGGTAGACAGGGCTCTCAGTATCTGTGAATGAAAGGCCAAAATAGCTAAATTCAAGGTAATTTCACATTGTTTGTGTTTGCAGAGCACCACCACTTTCAGCTGCGCTGCCACATGTATCAGGCTCGCGGTCTGATTGCTGCAGACAACACGGGCCTGTCAGACCCATTCGCCCGGGTCACGTTCCTCTCACACAGCCTAACCACGAATGTAAGTGTGGGCCAACCTGAAAGGTGTGATCTGGTGTCTGTCCTTCATGTGTTGGTTAAAAATACAAAATGACTGATGAGTACAGTGCGGGGAAACTGAAGAACCTTTTACTGTACAGCAGGGTTTTCTTCATTTGGGTGCTGATGGTTCTTTAGGCCTCCAGCTCCAAGGAACACAGCGAAACGACTGGTTATCAAACATGATGTACTAATTGTTACAATAATTACAAAATCCTCAAAGAACCACTAGAAATTTTGAAAGACGAGTGTGATTTTGCTGAAACAGATGAGAAAACCATGTCACCTTCATTTAAACAGGTTAAACTTTTACTAAATACATTTGAAAGTGAGGGCTCCCAGATTCTGAATACAGAGCCAAAGCCTAGAGATGAGGACATGAGTCAGAGACTAGAGACAGATAGCTCCAGACTAGGGACAGAGACCTGAACCAGAGACTAAAAAAGGAGACAATAGAAAGAAACAAGAGCCATAGACTAGAGAAGAGACTTAAGCCAGATACTAAAGTCAGAATCCTGAGATTGAGACTAGAGAAAGAGACCTGCAGTAGATGAAAGTCAGAATCTTGAGACACTGACCTGAGTCAGGGGCTAAGCAAGTAGGGACAAATACTTGAGATAGAGACTAGAGATGGGGACTTGAGCTAGAGACTAGGGATGGAGACAAGAGGCAAAATCAAGGACAAAAAACTCATCACAGAGACTAGAAACTGAGACAAGAGATGATTTGACAGAGACCTGAGCCACATAGAGTCAGAAAACAGAGAGGACAAAGACTAGAGACAGAGACAACAGACAGTAACCAGTGCTGGCGACTAGGGAGGGAGACAAGAGTCAGATACTTTGTTTTACAGGTCCTGTCCATATTCCATGTGCTGTCCTAAGTTTTTGGTTTGCTTTTGTTGTCAGATAATCAGTCAGACCCTCAGTCCAACATGGAACCAGTGCTTGTTAATGAGTCGCATCCTGCTGAGTGGAGACCTGCAGTTCATCCTGGAGGAGCCCCCACGTGTCGTCATTGAGGTGTACGATGATGATGCTCTGGTAACGCCATCTGTAGACCGACGGTACAATCCAGCTGTTGCAGTTTTAGATGATGGCTCATGTTTCTGACCCCCCCCCCCCTTGTGTCCAGAGTAAAGCTGAGTATCTGGGCGCCACTGTGGCAGTGCCTGATGTGCATCTGACCTCTGAACCCTACGTGCCCCCCACCCTGCAGTATAGTCCTCTTCACTGTGGAAGCCAGTCAGGAGGTGACCTGCTGGCTGCATTTGAACTTCTGCAGGTCAGTCATTCTCACCTCACCTTAGCATCTGCACAACTCCAGGTCAGCTCTGCAGGATGGAGTCCTAATACAACTCTTGTGCAGATCCCCAAGCCTGGCCATCAGAGTCTACCGGCTTTAGAGGAAGCGGAAGGAGGCCTCTACACAGTTCCTGCCAACATCAGGCCTGTTCTCAGCACCTACAGACTGGAGGTTTGACTACCTAAAGGGAAGATAGTAAAAGTAATGATTTTGGTATTAAAAGTGCTTTTCTTTTGTTTTTCCTACAAGGTGTTGTTCTGGGGTCTGAGGGAGCTGAAGAAGGTTCAGCTTCTGTCTGTTGATCGACCACAGGTGAGAGAACATTACATGGAAGCCTCACCGGTCTGTTCAGACAATCAGGAGTGGATTGTTAGTGTGTGTTGCTGTGTTTCTCTCCACATTCTGTATCTCTGTAATTTATTACATCCTGTGTTCTGTTACTCTATTCAGGACCAGACATTTAAAATCCACCTTACATGAACAAAACATTTATTAGAGACCAGCGCTGTCTCACAGTCAGTGGAAGGAGGCCAAACTCCAAAGTCCTGATGTCTAAAGCATTCAGAGTCGATAAATCCACATTTCCCTCCAAAGCTCCAGAGGTAGCAATAATAAACTGACCGTGGAAATGTTGTCAACTCCACACCAACTTGATGTCTGGTGTCAGCATGTTTCTGCACTTGCTGGTCTGTTAGAAACGTCTAGTGAGCAGGAAAGATGAACAAAGGAAATGTTCTTGTTTGTTTACATTTTTCTTTTGTATCATGAGGCAAAAACCCCAAAAGAAATGCACACTTTGTGATAAAGTTACATTTGTTACAGCTATAGGCAAACGTTAGCACACACAGAAGTCATGTTGGTCAGCAACAGCTGTTCTCTTATGTGGGAGGAATAGAACTTTTTTATGGAGGACATATGTAGTTAGTTACTGTTTTGCCTCTAACAAACACCCTCATCATGGCCAGACCAGGATGGTGGCCTGCTATTATAAACCATAATAAAGTGAATGTTGAAATAACAGCCAGCTCTGTTTTTCAGGTGTTTATAGAGTGTGCGGGTAAAACTTTGCGGTCCTCCGTCATTCAAAAGTACAAGTCCAACCCAAACTTCACCACGCTGGTGGACTCCATGGAGCTGGTAAGGTGAACACACCCCAAACAAAAACATGAATCCCATAAATAACAAGAATCAAAACGTAGGGGCTAGATAAAAGCATACATCTTACTTTCATCAATGGCAGGTTTCTTAACATCAGTAGAATAGATATCATATATTAAAATAAAGTTCAGGTATTTTGTGGTCATTTGTCTCGTTAAGAACCTGGTTCTTCAGCGTGGGAGTTTTTGTTCTCTGCTGTTCTCCAGGAGCTTCCAGAGAAAGAACACCTCCATCCTCCTCTCAGTATCACAGTTGTCGACTGGCGGGCCTTCGGCCGCAGCACGCTGGTTGGAAACCACATCATCAATAATCTTAAGGCTTTCAAGTCCACTCCACCTCCAGCCCCGCCTCCGACTGTCCGACCACAGAAACCAGCTCAGGTCACGGGGGCCAGGCCTGCCCCAACCACAGAGCCTCCCGCCACTGAAGGTAAAGAGTGTGTGAAAACGATACCAGCTATCCAAATATGTGTTCAAACATCAGAATTATTAAAAATTCCACCAAAAAAACAGTTCTTTAACAATCTTGACCTGTTACGTTGTCTCTCACTGTTGGAACTAAAGTAAGAGTGGTGTCCTTCTCTGTTGTCTTTTGTGGACCAGGTCCATCACACAGCGCTGCAGGGACTAGTTCAGCAGTGGCACCGACCAATCAGGACTTCCACATCACTGTGGAGAATGAAGCTCCAGCTCCACCTCCTCCTCCACCTCCACCTTCAGCTCAGTCAGAATCCAGGAAGAAAAGGGTAAAACAGACTTTTATAAAAACAGGGTCAGTAGCTATTGTCACTCTTCACACAGTCCTCACACTTTTCCTATTTTTCACTCAGGAGATCAGCAGCAAGAGCGTCCGTCGTTCCACCAAGAGGAGGAGGCGGACCATTGCTGATGAGTCAGCAGAGTCCGTCATTGACTGGTGGTCCAAATACTACGCATCTGTAGAGAAGCAGGTAGCTTTGAGTGCTGTCTAGAGGGACTGGACAGGTGTTTGTCAGAACCTAAAAGCTGTGCTGCTTCTGTGTTTCAGGCCAAGCTGAAGGACATCTCTCAGTTACCCTTCATCTCTGATAAAGGCAAGCAGCACTCACATACCAGGGTAACAGGGTGTGTTACTGTTGTCAGACACGGAGGGATTCTGTTCCATGGAAGCATCTTGAGCTATCCCTGAAGAGTCAGTCTGTTAATGAAGGGGTCTTAGCCAATAGTTTTCCAGGGTTCATGAAGCTGTGATATGTCACCCACTATTTACTGATTTAGTGTAGATCATTTTAAAACAAGTTTTATTTGTAATAGTCCACTGATCTGTGGGTCATTTAAATGTAAAAAGCTCATGAACTGGTTTCAACTATTAGCAACCATGAGGACGTTATCAGCAGCCAGTGAAATATGGTATTTCCATTCTGTATAAAACCAAAGATAGCTGCAACATCAACAGGCCTTTAGGAGTGTTTTAGGCTCCAGGGAACAAGTTTATAAAACGTTGGTGAAATTAATGCATCTTTAACACTGTTTCTTCTTACTGGTATTTTTAATGTAATTTCAAGACAAAAAGATCATCTATACATTGCAGGTCAAGAATCTCCTCTTAGAATTGTCCACTTAGTTTGAAAATACTGATTTAATTATATTAAAATAAGTTGGAGTATTTATTTGTGTCACTTCAGTTCTTTTGTAGAATTAAAGGTGTTTTCTTGTTTTGGTTCTCCATCTAACTTCATCAGGATCAGAGTCGATCAGAGAACAAACGATGAACACATCAGAGGAAAACGATAGACTAGTGGTTGATTAATGGTCTTGATGGAGACCAGAAGCAGCTCCGGCTACTGACTTCAGGAGCTCATTACTTTCTCCTGACTGTTGAATGTGAACTAGCAGTAGAATGTGCTTCCTGATAGTTGACCCTTGACCCACACATTGTTGTGCGTTACAGCTTTGTCCTACCACAGCATGCTCAGCGATGGAATAGAGTCTTTGGGTAAGGATGCAGATCTGAAAGAGTCATGCTTCCCTTTCTCACCTGCAGGCTTTGGGACTGACTGAATGTGCTTTCTGAGGCACAGCTGCAGACAGATGTTGGCTGCTCTGTTTGTAGGTTTGACAGTGCGAAAGTGGTTCTGTCCCTGAAAAATCTGCATGGTACTTTTAATAAATAAGTGTTAGTGTGGGCTAGGGTTTTGTGTTGGAGATGAAGTGAACTTCATCCAGTTCAGACACAGACACACAAGAAGAATGTGGTTGTGGATTAGGGCTGCACGATATTAGAAAAACAAGAGATTGTGACATTATTCTGAACTATTCTGATGATATTCATTATAAAATAACTGATATTCCACTCTTAAACTACAGCATACCAACCACAACACTATCCATGTGTTTTAGAGTTTTGGCCAGTATCATCTAAACCAGTTAGAGATGAAGGACAGAGACAATCCATCAGGTCCACATGCTAAAGTCTAGAAGTTATTGCACATAAAGCAGTTCTTTGTAATATAGATGTGGCAGAAACTATTGTGATGATGATAAATTAGTAACATATTGTGCAGCCCTACTTTAGAGCACATTGTTCAATATTAAAAGTGACCTTTAAGGCTGCTGCCAGCTTTGGAGAACTGTCCCTACATATGTGTTTCTCCTGTGATCTGTTGTTGTCGTTGAACATCAGTTGTTTTGTCCCTCAGTCAGCGTCCAGGCGGAAGGAGAAAGGAAGAAGAAGCAGAAAGGGAAGGAAACTCTGGAGCTCAGCTCTGGTCTACGTACAAAATTAGCCACACTGCAGGTAATCTTCGTAGGATATCAAACTCAGCTTTAAGGTCAGAATTTAGGAAAGAAATTCAGCTTATTGCAATAAACACACAAAAACACATCCTCACTGACCAAATGAGATTTCTGACCTCACCCTCCTTCCCTATGATGATAATTGCTTGGTGTCTAGAGACCAACTGGTAAAAATGTCTCAGGTTTGTGGTATTTTTGTTAAAACGTTGTGGTTTGACAGAACCAGCCTTTATTGTTCAGCTTCTTACAACCACTGGTTCTGATGCTGTTGCTCCAGAAGATGACTGCAGATCAGACTGAACTCAACAGACTTATAGAAGATGTGCAACATCTTGCAGGAAACACTAACGGATCTCAGCTGTTAGTAATCCAGTTTGCTCTGTCCTTTCTTGTAACTTCTCTGTTGTGTCTCCAGTCCAGGTGGACACAGAACTTATTTATATTCCCCCATGTTGGAAAAAGTGTTTGATATAATCCTCTTTCTCTTAAAATCCACAATCATCTTCTTAGTTTTGTTCACATTTAAGATGAGATGATTGTTGCCATAACAATCCAGAAAATGGTCCACCAGCACTTTCTACTGTTTCTTGTCCATCCCTGATGCAGCCGACAGCTACAGAGTCATCTGATTATTTCTGCAGATGAAAGGACTCTGATAAATGTGCTGAATGTCTGAGGGGTGTTCAGAGTAAAAAGGAATGGTGAGAGGACAGTCCTCTGGTCAGACACACAACCCTCACCAGGTACTAATCCAGGAAACTGTGGAGGTTTCCACCTGTGTCTTCTGGACTTTCTTACATAATGAGTCAGGTTTGAATGTATTTATGAACTGGAGAAATCAAAGAACACACAGGACTAAATGGAGATGGATGATTCACTTTGGCAACTCCTGAAGCAAAGCTGAAAGAGAAAAAAGAAGAAATGAAAGAACATGATCCTTGCAGCGCTTCCTGCTTTGTCCAGACGACAGTGGGGGTGTTGAAGAAGGTATGTGGAGGCATCTTTTACTCCACAGAGATAAGAAACCTGAAGGGGATTCTGCAAAGTATTTTTCATTCAGGAGGGCCAATATCAGTTTCTCAAGAACTGCCATGATCTCTAATATTTGGGTAACAGCCTCATAGGACTTTTATTAAATGTGATGTTAGGGTAACATGTTATTAGTTATTAAGGACACATGAATGGGACTTGTAGGCATTGGGAAGTCTTCCACAGCACTGAACCTTCTTCTGTGATGGGCTGAGGGCACCAGCATCTCTGACTTTCACCACTACTCTTTAGGTCTCTGTGTGCTTGTACTGTCTGAAAGATGTGGAGACGTTGGATATGATCCTGCAGCCATGTCTCAATGAACACATGACACTGCATGCCTGATATTCTTGCTGAGTCTTCACCAGCACTTCAAGTTCACCCATACTGGAGAGAGATCTCACAGTCCCCATGCAACTCAACTGAAGCAATGGTTTAAACTTCCTCTTTCTCTCTTTTTGGTTCACTCCTGTTGTCATTGTTTCTGTTTAATAATGTTGGGTGGTGCATCTTTGGGTGTCCTGAAACATAAAACCCTGTGTCTTAGCACGACTGTGGTAATCTGTGCAGCTGTACAACAAGGAGCTGGAGGCAGAGTTTGGACCGTTTGATGATTGGGTGACCACATATGAGCTGTACAGAGGAAAAGCCAATGAGGAGGAGGGAACATCTGAGGAGAGGTTTGTTGGGAAGTTTAAGGTAAGTTTCCTTTGTTTGAGATAACGCGTCTTTAAAACATTCAAATATCTTGACTCATTTCCTTCGGCTGCTTCTTTAGGGACGATTCTGTCTCTACAAGCTGACCAGTCATGGGGAACACGGCTCGGATGCAGTCACAGACACGGACCACTTCAGAATCGACAGAGGAATTCCTCCAAACCACCAGGTCCAGGTCCTCATACGAGTCTATGTCATCTCAGTGAGTGCTGCTCCTGTATTTACTTCATTCTCTACTCATGGAATCACATTGGTTTTAAATGATATCTGCTCATCTAAGGCATGCAACCTGCATCCAGCTGACCCTGATGGGAAAGCTGATCCTTACATTGTTCTTCGCTTTGGCAAAAATGAAATCAAAGACAGAGACAACTACATTCCCAAGGAGCTAAATCCTGTTTTTGGAAGGTAATTAACAGGTTAACAAAATCTCCAGGGTAGTTCAACCTGTTTTGGTGGTTTCATCAGCAACTGTTCTTCCAGATCGTTTGAGTTGCAGGCTACATTTCCTCAAGAGTCTCTTCTGTCATTGTTCATTTACGACTTTGACTTGGTGGGAGGAGACGACCTGATTGGAGAGACTCGCATAGACTTGGAAAACAGATTCTACAGCCGACACAGAGCCACCTGTGGACTTCCTACTGAATACAGCCTGTGAGCTGACCTCAACACACACAAGCATGCAAGCACATGCACGCACACACACACACAGACACACACTGAAACAGCATTTTATTTGTTTGGCAGTGGGGGTTACAATGCCTGGAGAGACTGTCTGAAGCCATCAGAGCTGCTGTCAAAGATGTGCAGAGAAAACGGAGTGGATGGCCCTCACTTCAGTCCAGGTCGCATCATTGTGGCAGACAAAGTTTTTACTGGAAAGACGCTCTACATGGAAGAAGATAAAGGCAAATCATGCAGCTTGTTTAATTTTTTTTGTGGATGCAGTTTGTTTACCAGCTCAGGATTTAGAAGCAGGAAGTAGATTTATTATAGAAGTGATTAGCATGTTGTCTGGTCAGATGGGCCCACAGGAGGAGTTTACATTAGGTACATTAGGCAGAGTCAACATTAAAGTTAAACTTGAAGGAGCAAAAGCTGAGTAAAATGTTATCAGTAACAAGTCTTTTGTCACATGTGTGAGATGTATTCACTTGATGTTTTTGAGGGAAACACCTACCAGTACTTAATGTTAACTAGGTTTATCTGTCAGTAGTTTTTGACCTTCATGGTTCAGTAGTAAGCTCTGCATGCTGCACCTCTTAGATGAGCCGGTGGAATCCTACGAGCACTTGTCCCTGAAGATACTCCACCGCTGGGCTGAGATCCCAGCTGTGGGATGCAAGCTGGTTCCAGAACACATTGAGACCAGAACTCTGTACAACAAGGCCCGGCCTGGAATGGATCAGGTACTTTACTCTAAATGTGATTACATGAAGCTGCTTACCTAATAAAGGGCTTCATCCTGAGTAGCGTCATGGAGAGCTGGGGTCTCCAGTCCATCACAGGGCCTACAACCATTCACACACTCACTGCCACTATAGGGAGAATTTGGAGTCTCTAGTTAACTTAAACATTCATTCATTGTTAAACATGCACTCAGACATACCTACAACCTTTTAGTGATCATTGAGAGAACTCACACGATGTGTCCGCAGTTTCATCAATGTGGCAACAATGATTAAATGTTGCAGATCTCAGGTGAAGGGGCTCAAATGAGTTAATGTAAACATAGTGTGTGTGTGTGTGTGTGTGTGTGTGTGTGTGTAGGGCCAGGTTCAGATGTGGGTGGACATGTTCCCTTTGGACCTACCGCATCCAGGTCCTCCTGTGGACGTCTCACCTCGAAAACCCAAAGGGTGAGGCTTAGTGGTTCTTCAGTACCGACGTGTCGTAGAAAGAGCTGATTTTATGGTGTGTGTGTGTTCAGGTATGAGCTACGTATAATCATCTGGAACACAGAGGATGTTATTCTGGAAGACACCAACTTTCTGACGGGCCAACAGTCCAGTGATATTTACGTCAAAGGGTAAAAGCTTCAGTTCCTGATGTGATCCTGTTGGATCCATGACAGGTCTGGGCCTGTTGTCCCCTAATGATCTTCCCTCTGTAATTAAATCATCGTCACACATCAGAATCATTATCAGAATGTAAACACTGAAAGTGATTCAAGCTCAAACTCATCTGTTGCTTTTATAGAAGTCAGAGGAGAAATGATCAAAATATTCAGTCTCACTTTGTCAGAAGGTTTTTTAGCTGTTTCAGTTTTAGGCCGTCCATCTAGATGTGTTTAGGTCCCAGTATAGGTCATCTCACTGTTCTGTGTCTGAAGCTGGCTGAAGGGTTTAGAAGATGACCGACAGGAGACAGATGTTCACTACAACTCTCTGACCGGGGAAGGAAACTTCAACTGGCGCTTTGTGTACCCCTTCAGCTATATGCCTGCTGAGAAGGTATAAACATAAGGAACCATGCTGGTCAGCTTTTATTTTACCAGTCTGAGAGTAAAAACCCTGTCTGTACAAACCCTTGCAGGTGGTGGTGGTGAAGAAGAGAGAACATATCTTCTCACTGGACAAAACCGAGCAGAAGCTCCCTGCCATCCTAATCCTGCAGGTCTGGGACTTTGAGACGCTCTCCTCTGACGACTTCCTTGGTGGGTGTGTGTGTGAGTAGTTCTCCATGTGTACCTGAGTGTGTGTATTTCATATGTTTGTCTCTGTGTGTGTTTGTGTGCAGGTGCATTAGAGCTGGACCTTCATGGATTTCCTCGTGGAGCAAAAACAGGCAAGTCATGCAAAGCAGAGATGTTGACAGACCTGACGGAGAAAATCTCCATCTTCCAGCAGAAGAGGGCTCGAGGCTGGTGGCCGTTCAGCAAGTCTGGAGAGCTCACAGTAACCACTTACACACACACACACACACGCTCACTCCCTGGCTATTATAGAAACCAACACACACCATCAGGAACAGCATTGTCTTTGTGACCCTCCAGGGGAAGGTAGAGGCTGAGTTCCATCTGGTGACAGCTGAGGAGGCTGAGAAGAACCCAGTAGGAAAAGCGAGGAAGGAGCCGGAGCCGCTGCCCAAACCAAAGTGAGATTACACGCTGAAGCTGAACAGCTGGGAAAAAAAAACTTTAGAAGAATCTCATCAGGAAAATTAAAGACAGAATACTTCATATGATAAATTGATATTTTGCTTTAGTACTCCAGCACAAACCACCACAGTCTGTCATAATGTCAGTGTTGATGAAAAATCAAAGAAAATCAGAATTTAGTCATTAATTTATTTTCATTTTATATTTTCCTATGAAAACATTTTGTACATGACTACCGTACTTCATGGAGTTCTGTGTGTATCTGCTCTGTCTTCTCAACCCCCAGTGATAGCGGTGGATGGCTGTTCATACTGAGCCAGATTCTTTTGAAGGTTTCTTCCTGTTAAAGGGGAGTTTTCCTCTCCACTGTCGCTCCATGCTTGCTTAGTATGAGGGATTGCTGTAAAGTCTGACACTAGTCAGTGACTCCATGCAATCTGCTGGGTTCCTTAGGAAACTTTTAACTAATTGGCATAATGAACTGAACTCAATATGTTTACTTTGTGAAGTGCCTTAATCTTGACATGATTTGGAGCTGTATAGACTGAACTGAATTTAATCTAAAAGCATAAATATCATCAGCAGCTTATAAACGTAGCTTTTTCTATGGGGTCATGTCCAGCAGGAAGTTCCAAATATCTCTGTGGAAGTAACTGTTACATGAAGCAGACAGTGGTGTAAAGGCTTATAAAATGATATATGACATAAACCATGATGAACAGGAGCCAGTTCCAGTCCTGCTGCCACCTGGTGGCAGTAATGGGAACAGGCATGTAAAATCTGATAGTTTAACTATTAAATCATCTCAATAATCTTTGTTTCCAGTCTTCATTAATCAAATATGCGCATGAGCTCAATAAAGTCAAAGAGGTGAAGAAGTGTGTCACACAGCAGAGGTTATGAATTGTTTTTGCTCATAATAAACTGAGCAATATTCCTTTAACAGTTCTTTCCTCTGTTCTTCCTGCAGCCGCCCCGACACCTCCTTCTCCTGGTTTGTGAATCCGTTTAAGTGTTTCTTCCACCTGGTGTGGCGAAGCTACAAGAAGTACATCATTATCGCTCTAGTCCTGCTCATCACAGTGCTCTTCCTCGCCCTGTTGTTCTACACCCTGCCAGGAGCCATCTCTCAGAAGATAGTCAATGGATAAGAGGCAGACAGCAGGCTTCAGACGAGATACTAGATATGGAGAGTTTAAAAGATGAACTCAGTGACCAAAGAAAGGTGGTCTTCTATAAAATATATTTTCCAGGTTTAAATGTGGTGTTAAGACATGCTGTTATCTAAGAGCAGTTTTTGTTTGTAACCTGGTCAGACTCAAAAAGTAGTCTGTAAAGTGTAGATGCACAAAGAATATTAGTTTGTTTCTGTGGATTGAAGGTCAAAGGTGAACTTTGCTTATTGAGTTCAGAAGCTGAAGCTTTTAAACCTCCAATCTAAGATTTTGAAGTTTATTTCCTCCTCGAGACGCTGACATAAACCCAAACCAAGACTCTTGAATAGCACTGATTATAAAAGAACACAAATAAAATGGAAACCTTTTTATCCTTCTCTTTCTTATTCAGTCACAGGGAGGTGGTGTGCTACCAAGTCATAGAGCGAGAGGCAGGGTGTGTGTGTGTGTGTGCAGCCTCCAGGAAAGCGTGCGGCAGCGTTGACGGTTCAGGCCAAGCTGGACGTGTATCTGTGGTTTGGATCCTGTTCAGACTCCACCCACATGCTGGATGACCTACCTGCAGGATACAAACCAAACGAGGAGGGCGCCGATGCCAGCAGCCCCCCTTCACACCTGGTCTGCACAGGTGAGGAAGAAGTTGTGCTCCTGGACCTTGGTGAACCTTTTCATTTATCATAGCTAATGTTGATGTCTGATCAGCTTTTATTGTTCTAACACAAACCACCTGGAGGTCGACTCTGGCTTCCTGTGACTCTGAAAAATGATGAAGCCAAACTGAAATTAACAAAAGTTGCTGTGTTTGTAAAACCCAAAGATCATTTCTTGTAAAGTCAATATTTGACCAAAAAAATCAAGTTGAGCCCCCTAAAAAAGAGTGAGTGTAAATAAAGATGGATCTTGCTGCAGCCAGGTACTCGTGGCTCGATAGGTCTGTTATTCCCGCCCTTTGAATGGAGCCAAAGAGTCAGCTAACAGGTCACACTGAGCCAGACGTGAGTTTTTATTTATGTCTCTGTTGTCTTGTTGTGTGTTTGATTGTCATTCTAAATAAATAAATGATGTCTACCAAAGCCAGGGTTTGGGCTGGAGGCCTGTTTCTGTGTCATCCCTATAAAACACTAGATAAGCTGCTACAATGTAATTTTTATTAAATCAACATTTCTCATTAAGTAATTAAGTTTTTTAATAAGTAATGAAGTTTCTTGTTTAGATTTTTTGTACTCTGTGTATTCTCACTAGCTGCTCCTTGGTTTGTGGCCTGGTTTTGCTTTATGAAAATACTCTGTGATTGTGTAGTAAAAGCACGTCTCCATGTTAGACCGGCGCTCTCCTCTGGGTAGCAGCTATCTGAGTTATGGCTCTAAACAGACCTTCTCCTGGTGCCGGTAGACAGGGCTCTCAGTATCTGTGAATGAAAGGCCAAAATAGCTAAATTCAAGGTAATTTCACATTGTTTGTGTTTGCAGAGCACCACCACTTTCAGCTGCGCTGCCACATGTATCAGGCTCGCGGTCTGATTGCTGCAGACAACACGGGCCTGTCAGACCCATTCGCCCGGGTCACGTTCCTCTCACACAGCCTAACCACGAATGTAAGTGTGGGCCAACCTGAAAGGTGTGATCTGGTGTCTGTCCTTCATGTGTTGGTTAAAAATACAAAATGACTGATGAGTACAGTGCGGGGAAACTGAAGAACCTTTTACTGTACAGCAGGGTTTTCTTCATTTGGGTGCTGATGGTTCTTTAGGCCTCCAGCTCCAAGGAACACAGCGAAACGACTGGTTATCAAACATGATGTACTAATTGTTACAATAATTACAAAATCCTCAAAGAACCACTAGAAATTTTGAAAGACGAGTGTGATTTTGCTGAAACAGATGAGAAAACCATGTCACCTTCATTTAAACAGGTTAAACTTTTACTAAATACATTTGAAAGTGAGGGCTCCCAGATTCTGAATACAGAGCCAAAGCCTAGAGATGAGGACATGAGTCAGAGACTAGAGACAGATAGCTCCAGACTAGGGACAGAGACCTGAACCAGAGACTAAAAAAGGAGACAATAGAAAGAAACAAGAGCCATAGACTAGAGAAGAGACTTAAGCCAGATACTAAAGTCAGAATCCTGAGATTGAGACTAGAGAAAGAGACCTGCAGTAGATGAAAGTCAGAATCTTGAGACACTGACCTGAGTCAGGGGCTAAGCAAGTAGGGACAAATACTTGAGATAGAGACTAGAGATGGGGACTTGAGCTAGAGACTAGGGATGGAGACAAGAGGCAAAATCAAGGACAAAAAACTCATCACAGAGACTAGAAACTGAGACAAGAGATGATTTGACAGAGACCTGAGCCACATAGAGTCAGAAAACAGAGAGGACAAAGACTAGAGACAGAGACAACAGACAGTAACCAGTGCTGGCGACTAGGGAGGGAGACAAGAGTCAGATACTTTGTTTTACAGGTCCTGTCCATATTCCATGTGCTGTCCTAAGTTTTTGGTTTGCTTTTGTTGTCAGATAATCAGTCAGACCCTCAGTCCAACATGGAACCAGTGCTTGTTAATGAGTCGCATCCTGCTGAGTGGAGACCTGCAGTTCATCCTGGAGGAGCCCCCACGTGTCGTCATTGAGGTGTACGATGATGATGCTCTGGTAACGCCATCTGTAGACCGACGGTACAATCCAGCTGTTGCAGTTTTAGATGATGGCTCATGTTTCTGACCCCCCCCCCCCTTGTGTCCAGAGTAAAGCTGAGTATCTGGGCGCCACTGTGGCAGTGCCTGATGTGCATCTGACCTCTGAACCCTACGTGCCCCCCACCCTGCAGTATAGTCCTCTTCACTGTGGAAGCCAGTCAGGAGGTGACCTGCTGGCTGCATTTGAACTTCTGCAGGTCAGTCATTCTCACCTCACCTTAGCATCTGCACAACTCCAGGTCAGCTCTGCAGGATGGAGTCCTAATACAACTCTTGTGCAGATCCCCAAGCCTGGCCATCAGAGTCTACCGGCTTTAGAGGAAGCGGAAGGAGGCCTCTACACAGTTCCTGCCAACATCAGGCCTGTTCTCAGCACCTACAGACTGGAGGTTTGACTACCTAAAGGGAAGATAGTAAAAGTAATGATTTTGGTATTAAAAGTGCTTTTCTTTTGTTTTTCCTACAAGGTGTTGTTCTGGGGTCTGAGGGAGCTGAAGAAGGTTCAGCTTCTGTCTGTTGATCGACCACAGGTGAGAGAACATTACATGGAAGCCTCACCGGTCTGTTCAGACAATCAGGAGTGGATTGTTAGTGTGTGTTGCTGTGTTTCTCTCCACATTCTGTATCTCTGTAATTTATTACATCCTGTGTTCTGTTACTCTATTCAGGACCAGACATTTAAAATCCACCTTACATGAACAAAACATTTATTAGAGACCAGCGCTGTCTCACAGTCAGTGGAAGGAGGCCAAACTCCAAAGTCCTGATGTCTAAAGCATTCAGAGTCGATAAATCCACATTTCCCTCCAAAGCTCCAGAGGTAGCAATAATAAACTGACCGTGGAAATGTTGTCAACTCCACACCAACTTGATGTCTGGTGTCAGCATGTTTCTGCACTTGCTGGTCTGTTAGAAACGTCTAGTGAGCAGGAAAGATGAACAAAGGAAATGTTCTTGTTTGTTTACATTTTTCTTTTGTATCATGAGGCAAAAACCCCAAAAGAAATGCACACTTTGTGATAAAGTTACATTTGTTACAGCTATAGGCAAACGTTAGCACACACAGAAGTCATGTTGGTCAGCAACAGCTGTTCTCTTATGTGGGAGGAATAGAACTTTTTTATGGAGGACATATGTAGTTAGTTACTGTTTTGCCTCTAACAAACACCCTCATCATGGCCAGACCAGGATGGTGGCCTGCTATTATAAACCATAATAAAGTGAATGTTAAAATAACAGCCAGCTCTGTTTTTCAGGTGTTTATAGAGTGTGCGGGTAAAACTTTGCGGTCCTCCGTCATTCAAAAGTACAAGTCCAACCCAAACTTCACCACGCTGGTGGACTCCATGGAGCTGGTAAGGTGAACACACCCCAAACAAAAACATGAATCCCATAAATAACAAGAATCAAAACGTAGGGGCTAGATAAAAGCATACATCTTACTTTCATCAATGGCAGGTTTCTTAACATCAGTAGAATAGATATCATATATTAAAATAAAGTTCAGGTATTTTGTGGTCATTTGTCTCGTTAAGAACCTGGTTCTTCAGCGTGGGAGTTTTTGTTCTCTGCTGTTCTCCAGGAGCTTCCAGAGAAAGAACACCTCCATCCTCCTCTCAGTATCACAGTTGTCGACTGGCGGGCCTTCGGCCGCAGCACGCTGGTTGGAAACCACATCATCAATAATCTTAAGGCTTTCAAGTCCACTCCACCTCCAGCCCCGCCTCCGACTGTCCGACCACAGAAACCAGCTCAGGTCACGGGGGCCAGGCCTGCCCCAACCACAGAGCCTCCCGCCACTGAAGGTAAAGAGTGTGTGAAAACGATACCAGCTATCCAAATATGTGTTCAAACATCAGAATTATTAAAAATTCCACCAAAAAAACAGTTCTTTAACAATCTTGACCTGTTACGTTGTCTCTCACTGTTGGAACTAAAGTAAGAGTGGTGTCCTTCTCTGTTGTCTTTTGTGGACCAGGTCCATCACACAGCGCTGCAGGGACTAGTTCAGCAGTGGCACCGACCAATCAGGACTTCCACATCACTGTGGAGAATGAAGCTCCAGCTCCACCTCCTCCTCCACCTCCACCTTCAGCTCAGTCAGAATCCAGGAAGAAAAGGGTAAAACAGACTTTTATAAAAACAGGGTCAGTAGCTATTGTCACTCTTCACACAGTCCTCACACTTTTCCTATTTTTCACTCAGGAGATCAGCAGCAAGAGCGTCCGTCGTTCCACCAAGAGGAGGAGGCGGACCATTGCTGATGAGTCAGCAGAGTCCGTCATTGACTGGTGGTCCAAATACTACGCATCTGTAGAGAAGCAGGTAGCTTTGAGTGCTGTCTAGAGGGACTGGACAGGTGTTTGTCAGAACCTAAAAGCTGTGCTGCTTCTGTGTTTCAGGCCAAGCTGAAGGACATCTCTCAGTTACCCTTCATCTCTGATAAAGGCAAGCAGCACTCACATACCAGGGTAACAGGGTGTGTTACTGTTGTCAGACACGGAGGGATTCTGTTCCATGGAAGCATCTTGAGCTATCCCTGAAGAGTCAGTCTGTTAATGAAGGGGTCTTAGCCAATAGTTTTCCAGGGTTCATGAAGCTGTGATATGTCACCCACTATTTACTGATTTAGTGTAGATCATTTTAAAACAAGTTTTATTTGTAATAGTCCACTGATCTGTGGGTCATTTAAATGTAAAAAGCTCATGAACTGGTTTCAACTATTAGCAACCATGAGGACGTTATCAGCAGCCAGTGAAATATGGTATTTCCATTCTGTATAAAACCAAAGATAGCTGCAACATCAACAGGCCTTTAGGAGTGTTTTAGGCTCCAGGGAACAAGTTTATAAAACGTTGGTGAAATTAATGCATCTTTAACACTGTTTCTTCTTACTGGTATTTTTAATGTAATTTCAAGACAAAAAGATCATCTATACATTGCAGGTCAAGAATCTCCTCTTAGAATTGTCCACTTAGTTTGAAAATACTGATTTAATTATATTAAAATAAGTTGGAGTATTTATTTGTGTCACTTCAGTTCTTTTGTAGAATTAAAGGTGTTTTCTTGTTTTGGTTCTCCATCTAACTTCATCAGGATCAGAGTCGATCAGAGAACAAACGATGAACACATCAGAGGAAAACGATAGACTAGTGGTTGATTAATGGTCTTGATGGAGACCAGAAGCAGCTCCGGCTACTGACTTCAGGAGCTCATTACTTTCTCCTGACTGTTGAATGTGAACTAGCAGTAGAATGTGCTTCCTGATAGTTGACCCTTGACCCACACATTGTTGTGCGTTACAGCTTTGTCCTACCACAGCATGCTCAGCGATGGAATAGAGTCTTTGGGTAAGGATGCAGATCTGAAAGAGTCATGCTTCCCTTTCTCACCTGCAGGCTTTGGGACTGACTGAATGTGCTTTCTGAGGCACAGCTGCAGACAGATGTTGGCTGCTCTGTTTGTAGGTTTGACAGTGCGAAAGTGGTTCTGTCCCTGAAAAATCTGCATGGTACTTTTAATAAATAAGTGTTAGTGTGGGCTAGGGTTTTGTGTTGGAGATGAAGTGAACTTCATCCAGTTCAGACACAGACACACAAGAAGAATGTGGTTGTGGATTAGGGCTGCACGATATTAGAAAAACAAGAGATTGTGACATTATTCTGAACTATTCTGATGATATTCATTATAAAATAACTGATATTCCACTCTTAAACTACAGCATACCAACCACAACACTATCCATGTGTTTTAGAGTTTTGGCCAGTATCATCTAAACCAGTTAGAGATGAAGGACAGAGACAATCCATCAGGTCCACATGCTAAAGTCTAGAAGTTATTGCACATAAAGCAGTTCTTTGTAATATAGATGTGGCAGAAACTATTGTGATGATGATAAATTAGTAACATATTGTGCAGCCCTACTTTAGAGCACATTGTTCAATATTAAAAGTGACCTTTAAGGCTGCTGCCAGCTTTGGAGAACTGTCCCTACATATGTGTTTCTCCTGTGATCTGTTGTTGTCGTTGAACATCAGTTGTTTTGTCCCTCAGTCAGCGTCCAGGCGGAAGGAGAAAGGAAGAAGAAGCAGAAAGGGAAGGAAACTCTGGAGCTCAGCTCTGGTCTACGTACAAAATTAGCCACACTGCAGGTAATCTTCTTAGGAAATCAAACTCAGCTTTAAGGTCAGAATTTAGGAAAGAAATTCAGCTTATTGCAATAAACAAACAAAAACACATCATCACTGACCAAATGAGATTTCTGACCTCACCCTCCTTCCCTATGATGATAATTGCTTGGTGTCTAGAGACCAACTGGTAAAAATGTCTCAGGTTTGTGGTATTTTTGTTAAAACGTTGTGGTTTGACAGAACCAGCCTTTATTGTTCAGCTTCTTACAACCACTGGTTCTGATGCTGTTGCTCCAGAAGATGACTGCAGATCAGACTGAACTCAACAGACTTATAGAAGATGTGCAACATCTTGCAGGAAACACTGACGGATCTCAGCTGTTAGTAATCCAGTCTGCTCTATCCTTTCTTGTAACTTCTCTGTTGTGTCTCCAGTCCAGTCTGCTGTCCAGGTGCTGAACTTATTTATATTCCCCCATGTTGGAAAAAGTGTTTGATATAATCCTCTTTCTCTTAAAATCCACAATCATCTTCTTAGTTTTGTTCACATTTAAGATGAGATGATTGTTGCCATAACAATCCAAAAAAAGGTCCACCAGCACTTTCTACTGTTTCTTGTCCAACCCTGATGCAGCCGACAGCTACAGTCATCTGATTATTTCTGCAGATGAAAGGATAAATGTGCTGAATGTCTGAGGGGTGTTCAGAGTAAAAAGGAATGGTGAGAGGACAGTCCTCTGGTCAGACACACAACCCTCACCAGGTACTAATCCAGGAAACTGTGGAGGTTTCCACCTGTGTCTTCTGGACTTTCTTACATAATGAGTCAGGTTTGAATGTATTTATGAACTGGAGAAATCAAAGAACACACAGGACTAAATGGAGATGGATGATTCACTTTGGCAACTCCTGAAGCAAAGCTGAAAGAGAAAAAAGAAATGAAAGAACATGATCCTTACAGCGCTTCCTGCTTTGTCCAGACGACAGTGGGGATGTTGAAGAAGGTATGTGGAGGCATCTTTAACTCCACAGAGATAAGAAACCTGAAGGGGATTCTGCAAAGTATTTTTCATTCAGGAGGGCCAATATCAGTTTCTCAAGAACTGCCATGATCTCTAATATTTGGGTAACAGCCTCATAGGACTTTTATTAAATGTGATGTTAGGGTAACATGTTATTAGTTATTAAGGACACATGAATGGGACTTGTAGGCATTGGGAAGTCTTCCACAGCACTGAACCTTCTTCTGTGATGGGCTGAGGGCACCAGCATCTCTGACTTTCACCACTACTCTTTAGGTCTCTGTGTGCTTGTACTGTCTGAAAGATGTGGAGACGTTGGATATGATCCTGCAGCCATGTCTCAATGAACACATGACACTGCATGCCTGATATTCTTGCTGAGTCTTCATCAGCACTTCAAGTTCACCCATACTGGAGAGAGATCTCACAGTCCCCATGCAACTCAACTGAAGCAATGGTTTAAACTTCCTCTTTCTCTCTTTTTGGTTCACTCCTGTTGTCATTGTTTCTGTTTAATAATGTTGGGTGGTGCATCTTTGGGTGTCCTGAAACATAAAACCCTGTGTCTTAGCACGACTGTGGTAATCTGTGCAGCTGTACAACAAGGAGCTGGAGGCAGAGTTTGGACCGTTTGATGATTGGGTGACCACATATGAGCTGTACAGAGGAAAAGCCAATGAGGAGGAGGGAACATCTGAGGAGAGGTTTGTTGGGAAGTTTAAGGTAAGTTTCCTTTGTTTGAGATAACGCGTCTTTAAAACATTCAAATATCTTGACTCATTTCCTTCGGCTGCTTCTTTAGGGACGATTCTGTCTCTACAAGCTGACCAGTCATGGGGAACACGGCTCGGATGCAGTCACAGACACGGACCACTTCAGAATCGACAGAGGAATTCCTCCAAACCACCAGGTCCAGGTCCTCATACGAGTCTATGTCATCTCAGTGAGTGCTGCTCCTGTATTTACTTCATTCTCTACTCATGGAATCACATTGGTTTTAAATGATATCTGCTCATCTAAGGCATGCAACCTGCATCCAGCTGACCCTGATGGGAAAGCTGATCCTTACATTGTTCTTCGCTTTGGCAAAAATGAAATCAAAGACAGAGACAACTACATTCCCAAGGAGCTAAATCCTGTTTTTGGAAGGTAATTAACAGGTTAACAAAATCTCCAGGGTAGTTCAACCTGTTTTGGTGGTTTCATCAGCAACTGTTCTTCCAGATCGTTTGAGTTGCAGGCTACATTTCCTCAAGAGTCTCTTCTGTCATTGTTCATTTACGACTTTGACTTGGTGGGAGGAGACGACCTGATTGGAGAGACTCGCATAGACTTGGAGAACAGATTCTACAGCCGACACAGAGCCACCTGTGGACTTCCTACTGAATACAGCCTGTGAGCTGACCTCAACACACACAAGCATGCAAGCACATGCACGCACACACACACACAGACACACACTGAAACAGCATTTTATTTGTTTGGCAGTGGGGGTTACAATGCCTGGAGAGACTGTCTGAAGCCATCAGAGCTGCTGTCAAAGATGTGCAGAGAAAACGGAGTGGATGGCCCTCACTTCAGTCCAGGTCGCATCATTGTGGCAGACAAAGTTTTTACTGGAAAGACGCTCTACATGGAAGAAGATAAAGGCAAATCATGCAGCTTGTTTAATTTTTTTTGTGGATGCAGTTTGTTTACCAGCTCAGGATTTAGAAGCAGGAAGTAGATTTATTATAGAAGTGATTAGCATGTTGTCTGGTCAGATGGGCCCACAGGAGGAGTTTACATTAGGTACATTAGGCAGAGTCAACATTAAAGTTAAACTTGAAGGAGCAAAAGCTGAGTAAAATGTTATCAGTAACAAGTCTTTTGTCACATGTGTGAGATGTATTCACTTGATGTTTTTGAGGGAAACACCTACCAGTACTTAATGTTAACTAGGTTTATCTGTCAGTAGTTTTTGACCTTCATGGTTCAGTAGTAAGCTCTGCATGCTGCACCTCTTAGATGAGCCGGTGGAATCCTACGAGCACTTGTCCCTGAAGATACTCCACCGCTGGGCTGAGATCCCAGCTGTGGGATGCAAGCTGGTTCCAGAACACATTGAGACCAGAACTCTGTACAACAAGGCCCGGCCTGGAATGGATCAGGTACTTTACTCTAAATGTGATTACATGAAGCTGCTTACCTAATAAAGGGCTTCATCCTGAGTAGCGTCATGGAGAGCTGGGGTCTCCAGTCCATCACAGGGCCTACAACCATTCACACACTCACTGCCACTATAGGGAGAATTTGGAGTCTCTAGTTAACTTAAACATTCATTCATTGTTAAACATGCACTCAGACATACCTACAACCTTTTAGTGATCATTGAGAGAACTCACACGATGTGTCCGCAGTTTCATCAATGTGGCAACAATGATTAAATGTTGCAGATCTCAGGTGAAGGGGCTCAAATGAGTTAATGTAAACATAGTGTGTGTGTGTGTGTGTGTGTGTGTGTGTAGGGCCAGGTTCAGATGTGGGTGGACATGTTCCCTTTGGACCTACCGCATCCAGGTCCTCCTGTGGACGTCTCACCTCGAAAACCCAAAGGGTGAGGCTTAGTGGTTCTTCAGTACCGACGTGTCGTAGAAAGAGCTGATTTTATGGTGTGTGTGTGTTCAGGTATGAGCTACGTATAATCATCTGGAACACAGAGGATGTTATTCTGGAAGACACCAACTTTCTGACGGGCCAACAGTCCAGTGATATTTACGTCAAAGGGTAAAAGCTTCAGTTCCTGATGTGATCCTGTTGGATCCATGACAGGTCTGGGCCTGTTGTCCCCTAATGATCTTCCCTCTGTAATTAAATCATCGTCACACATCAGAATCATTATCAGAATGTAAACACTGAAAGTGATTCAAGCTCAAACTCATCTGTTGCTTTTATAGAAGTCAGAGGAGAAATGATCAAAATATTCAGTCTCACTTTGTCAGAAGGTTTTTTAGCTGTTTCAGTTTTAGGCCGTCCATCTAGATGTGTTTAGGTCCCAGTATAGGTCATCTCACTGTTCTGTGTCTGAAGCTGGCTGAAGGGTTTAGAAGATGACCGACAGGAGACAGATGTTCACTACAACTCTCTGACCGGGGAAGGAAACTTCAACTGGCGCTTTGTGTACCCCTTCAGCTATATGCCTGCTGAGAAGGTATAAACATAAGGAACCATGCTGGTCAGCTTTTATTTTACCAGTCTGAGAGTAAAAACCCTGTCTGTACAAACCCTTGCAGGTGGTGGTGGTGAAGAAGAGAGAACATATCTTCTCACTGGACAAAACCGAGCAGAAGCTCCCTGCCATCCTAATCCTGCAGGTCTGGGACTTTGAGACGCTCTCCTCTGACGACTTCCTTGGTGGGTGTGTGTGTGAGTAGTTCTCCATGTGTACCTGAGTGTGTGTATTTCATATGTTTGTCTCTGTGTGTGTTTGTGTGCAGGTGCATTAGAGCTGGACCTTCATGGATTTCCTCGTGGAGCAAAAACAGGCAAGTCATGCAAAGCAGAGATGTTGACAGACCTGACGGAGAAAATCTCCATCTTCCAGCAGAAGAGGGCTCGAGGCTGGTGGCCGTTCAGCAAGTCTGGAGAGCTCACAGTAACCACTTACACACACACACACACACGCTCACTCCCTGGCTATTATAGAAACCAACACACACCATCAGGAACAGCATTGTCTTTGTGACCCTCCAGGGGAAGGTAGAGGCTGAGTTCCATCTGGTGACAGCTGAGGAGGCTGAGAAGAACCCAGTAGGAAAAGCGAGGAAGGAGCCGGAGCCGCTGCCCAAACCAAAGTGAGATTACACGCTGAAGCTGAACAGCTGGGAAAAAAAAACTTTAGAAGAATCTCATCAGGAAAATTAAAGACAGAATACTTCATATGATAAATTGATATTTTGCTTTAGTACTCCAGCACAAACCACCACAGTCTGTCATAATGTCAGTGTTGATGAAAAATCAAAGAAAATCAGAATTTAGTCATTAATTTATTTTCATTTTATATTTTCCTATGAAAACATTTTGTACATGACTACCGTACTTCATGGAGTTCTGTGTGTATCTGCTCTGTCTTCTCAACCCCCAGTGATAGCGGTGGATGGCTGTTCATACTGAGCCAGATTCTTTTGAAGGTTTCTTCCTGTTAAAGGGGAGTTTTCCTCTCCACTGTCGCTCCATGCTTGCTTAGTATGAGGGATTGCTGTAAAGTCTGACACTAGTCAGTGACTCCATGCAATCTGCTGGGTTCCTTAGGAAACTTTTAACTAATTGGCATAATGAACTGAACTCAATATGTTTACTTTGTGAAGTGCCTTAATCTTGACATGATTTGGAGCTGTATAGACTGAACTGAATTTAATCTAAAAGCATAAATATCATCAGCAGCTTATAAACGTAGCTTTTTCTATGGGGTCATGTCCAGCAGGAAGTTCCAAATATCTCTGTGGAAGTAACTGTTACATGAAGCAGACAGTGGTGTAAAGGCTTATAAAATGATATATGACATAAACCATGATGAACAGGAGCCAGTTCCAGTCCTGCTGCCACCTGGTGGCAGTAATGGGAACAGGCATGTAAAATCTGATAGTTTAACTATTAAATCATCTCAATAATCTTTGTTTCCAGTCTTCATTAATCAAATATGCGCATGAGCTCAATAAAGTCAAAGAGGTGAAGAAGTGTGTCACACAGCAGAGGTTATGAATTGTTTTTGCTCATAATAAACTGAGCAATATTCCTTTAACAGTTCTTTCCTCTGTTCTTCCTGCAGCCGCCCCGACACCTCCTTCTCCTGGTTTGTGAATCCGTTTAAGTGTTTCTTCCACCTGGTGTGGCGAAGCTACAAGAAGTACATCATTATCGCTCTAGTCCTGCTCATCACAGTGCTCTTCCTCGCCCTGTTGTTCTACACCCTGCCAGGAGCCATCTCTCAGAAGATAGTCAATGGATAAGAGGCAGACAGCAGGCTTCAGACGAGATACTAGATATGGAGAGTTTAAAAGATGAACTCAGTGACCAAAGAAAGGTGGTCTTCTATAAAATATATTTTCCAGGTTTAAATGTGGTGTTAAGACATGCTGTTATCTAAGAGCAGTTTTTGTTTGTAACCTGGTCAGACTCAAAAAGTAGTCTGTAAAGTGTAGATGCACAAAGAATATTAGTTTGTTTCTGTGGATTGAAGGTCAAAGGTGAACTTTGCTTATTGAGTTCAGAAGCTGAAGCTTTTAAACCTCCAATCTAAGATTTTGAAGTTTATT
>SSNS01000362.1:130931-144166 GCA_006937985.1 Aphyosemion australe
TAGCGTCATGGAGAGCTGGGGTCTCCAGTCCATCACAGGGCCTACAACCATTCACACTCACACTGCCACTATAGGGAGAATTTGGAGTCTCTATTTAACTTAAACATTCATTCATTGTTAAACATGCACTCAGACATGCCTACAACCTTTTTGTGATCATTGAGAGAACTCACACGATGTGTCCGCAGTTTCATCAATGTGGCAACAATGATTAAATGTCACATCAGATCTCAGGTGAAGGGGCTCAAATGAGTTAATGTAAACATAGTGTGTGTGTGTGTGTGTGTGTGTGTGTAGGGCCAGGTTCAGATGTGGGTGGACATGTTCCCTTTGGACCTACCGCATCCAGGTCCTCCTGTGGACGTCTCACCTCGAAAACCCAAAGGGTGAGGCTTAGTGGTTCTTCAGTACCGACGTGTCGTAGAAAGAGCTGATTTTATGGTGTGTGTGTGTGTGTTCAGGTATGAGCTACGTATAATCATCTGGAACACGGAGGATGTTATTCTGGAAGACACCAACTTTCTGACAGGCCAACAGTCCAGTGATATTTACGTCAAAGGGTAAAAGCTCCTGGTTCAGTTCCTGATGTGATCCTGTTGGATCCATGACAGGTCTGGGCCTGTTGTCCCCTAATGATCCTCCCTCTGTAATTAAATCATTGTCACACATCAGAATCATTATCAGAATGTAAACACTGAAAGTGATTCAAGCTCAAACTCATCTGTTGCTTTTATAGAAGTCAGAGGAGAAATGATCAAAATATTCAGTCTCACTTTGTCAGAAGGTTTTTTAGCTGTTTCAGTTTTAGGCCGTTCATCTAGATGTGTTTAGGTCCCAGTAGAGGTCATCTCACTGTTCTGTGTCTGAAGCTGGCTGAAGGGTTTAGAAGATGACCGACAGGAGACAGATGTTCACTACAACTCTCTGACCGGGGAAGGAAACTTCAACTGGCGCTTTGTGTACCCCTTCAGCTATATGCCTGCTGAGAAGGTATAAACATAAGGAACCATGCTGGTCAGCTTTTATTTTACCAGTCTGAGAGTAAAAACCCCGTCTGTACAAACCCTTGCAGGTGGTGGTGGTGAAGAAGAGAGAACATATCTTCTCACTGGACAAAACCGAGCAGAAGCTCCCTGCCATCCTAATCCTGCAGGTCTGGGACTTTGAGACGCTCTCCTCTGACGACTTCCTTGGTGGGTGTGTGTGTGAGTAGTTCTCCATGTGTACCTGAGTGTGTGTATTTCATATGTTTGTGTGTGTTTGTGTGCAGGTGCATTAGAGCTGGACCTTCATGGATTTCCTCGTGGAGCAAAAACAGGCAAGTCATGCAAAGCAGAGATGTTGACAGACCTGACGGAGAAAATCTCCATCTTCCAGCAGAAGAGGGCTCGAGGCTGGTGGCCGTTCAGCAAGTCTGGAGAGCTCACAGTAACCACTTACACACACACACACGCGCTCACTCCCTGGCTATTATAGAAACCAACACACACCATCAGAAACAGCATTGTCTTTGTGACCCTCCAGGGGAAGGTAGAGGCTGAGTTCCATCTGGTGACAGCTGAGGAGGCTGAGAAAAACCCAGTAGGAAAAGCGAGGAAGGAGCCGGAGCCGCTGCCCAAACCAAAGTGAGAGTACACGCTGAAGCTGAACAGCTGGAAAAAAAAAACTTTAGAGGAATCTCATCAGGAAAATTAAAGACAGAATACTTCATATGATAAATTGATTTTTTGCTTTAGTACTCCAGCACAAACCACCACAGTCTGTCATAATGTCAGTGTTGATGAAAAATCAAAGAAAATCAGAATTTAGTCATTAATTCATTTTATATTTTCCTATGAAAACATTTTGTACATGACTACTTCATGGAGTTCTGTGTGTATCTGCTCTGTCTTCTCAAACCCCAGTGATAGCGGTGGACGGCTGCTCATACTGAGCCAGGTTCTTTTGAAGGTTTCTTCCTGTTAAAGGGGAGTTTTCCTCTCCACTGTCGCTACATGCTTGCTTAGTATGAGGGATTGCTGTAAAGTCTGACACTAGTCAGTGACTCCATGCAATCTGCTGGGTTCCTTAGGAAACTTTTAACTAATTGGCATAATGAACTGAACTCAATATGTTTACTTTGTGAAGTGCCTTAATATTGACATGATTTGGAGCTAAATAAACTAAACTGAATTTAATCTAAAAGCATAAATATCATCAGCAGCTTATAAGTGTAGCTTTTTCTAAGGGGTCAGGTCCAGCAGGAAGTTCCAAATATCCCTGTGGAAGTAACTGTTACATGAAGCAGACAGTGGTGTAAAGGCTTATAAAATGATATATGACATAAACCATGATGAACAGGAGCCAGTTCCAGTCCTGCTGCCACCTGGTGGCAGTAATGGGAACAGGCATGTAAAATCTGATAGTTTAACTATTAAATCATCTCAATAATCTTTGTTTCCAGTCTTCATTAATCAAATATGCGCATGAGCTCAATAAAGTCAAAGAGGTGAAGAAGTGTGTCACACAGCAGAGGTTATGAATTGTTTTTGCTCATAATAAACTGAGCAATATTCCTTTAACAGTCCTTTCCTCTGTTCTTCCTGCAGCCGTCCCGACACCTCCTTCTCCTGGTTTGTGAATCCGTTTAAGTGTTTCTTCCACCTGGTGTGGCGAAGCTACAAGAAGTACATCATTATCGCTCTAATCCTGCTCATCACAGTGCTCTTCCTCGCCCTGTTGTTCTACACCCTGCCAGGAGCCATCTCTCAGAAGATAGTCAATGGATAAGAGGCAGACAGCAGGCTTCAGACGAGATACTAGATATGGAGTTTAAAAGATGAACTCAGTGACCAAAGAAAGGTGGTCTTCTATAAAATATATTTTCCAGGTTTAAATGTGGTGTTAAGACATGCTGTTATCTAAGAGCAGTTTTTGTTTGTAACCTGGTAAAAGACTCAAAAAGTAGTCTGTAAAGTGTAGATGCACAAAGAATAGTAGTTTGTTTCTGTGGATTGAAGGTCAAAGGTGAACTTTGCTTATTGAGTTCAGAAGCTGAAGCTTTTAAACCTCCAATCTAAGATTTTGAAGTTTATTTCCTCCTCGAGACGCTGACATAAACCCAAACCAAGACTCTTGAATAGCACTGATTATAAAAGAACACAAATAAAATGGAAACCTTTTTATCCTTCTCTTTCTTATTCAGTCACAGGGAGGTGGTGTGCTACCAAGTCATAGGGCGAGAGGCAGGGTGTGTGTGTGTGTGGTGTGCAGCAAAATAGCCTCCATGACAGTCCCCAGGCCAAATTCTCTGATGACTAAAAAAATAAAAATAAATCAAACACCCATAGACCCATCTCTCACATTTACCCAAAGCCATCTTGATGATCTGAGCCTTTAGGGAAAATATTCTGTGGCGAGACGGAGACAAAAGTGGAACCTTATGAAGTTGTTTGTCTCGTTACACCTGGAGTAAAATGAACACTAGAGTTCAGAAAAATATGCCGGTGGTAGTGTGATGGTCTGGGACTCTGTTGCTGCTTCAGGACCTGGACCACTTCCTGTAACTGACGGAACCATGAATTCTGCTCTCCACCTAAAAATCCTGAAGGCAAATGTCTGACCTTTGACCTTAAACATTCTGGAAAACACTCCAACATTAAAAGAATGATGTAAAGAGTGAGAAAGTTAATCCTCAGTAATGTAGCACTTTAATAGTTATCACAGTGTTGCCTCCAGATTTGTTAAAGCCAGTTTAAAGAGTTGTTACTATTTCACAAAGGACCAGGTTGGACTGGATAACTCTCATTACCTTTGATGTTAAAATCAGTTTGCTGATCTGAAATGTTTAAGTGACAGAAAAGCAAACATAGGAGAAATCCATGAGGGTGAATAATTTCTCACAGAACTGTACATGTGTACTAAAGAGAATAGAATGAACCCATATCCTGTACCATTGTACAAGAGACATGACCCCCACAATCCAGTCCATAGGAACCTGATCACAAACCAAACCTGATTTAAATCATCAGAACGGGTCTTAAAGAAATGAAAGTCAAAAACATTCTTTAATGTTGCTGAATTTATTTCCACAGAGAATAATGTCAGGATTCCATCTGTCATGCATGTTTAATCCAGTTGTGTGCTGCATAAACAGTAAGGATGGCCGCATGAGGATGATGACAGCAAGGACAGAAACATCTTGTATCACAGAGGCACAATGACAATGGTTAGACCCAATAAAAACACAGAACTCAAATGAGCTACATTCAGATAACTTCAGTTACCTGTGGAGTAATTCTGTACGTTCTATCTGTAGAGCTAATTAGCATGCAGCAGTCTTTGGGTGCAGACCACAATGAAGTGTTCCCTGTGTGTGTGTGTGTGTGTGTGTGTGTGTGTGTGTGTTCCTTTTGCTAAATCTTACAGATAGTGTTATCCTGCTATTCCTAACAATTCAGTGTGACTCATACAGAGAACGTTCATGCTCATCTTACCACAGGGTGCTCTGAGCTGCTGGGGCAGACTGTTGGCAGGAAAACTAGCCTGAGACAGTCCAGCGGTACCATCATGGACCTAAAAGTTCAAAAACAGAATTTTCATTATTATGAATGATTTCAATGTTCAACAGACACATGTTTAAACAAACCAATAAACTAGGGATGAGCCGGATACTCGTTTCAGACGAGTATCCGGTACAGATAATGCATTTTTGACGAGTATGAATATTAAACGAGTAAAATTCATGATTATCTCTGTTCGGGTGGAAGGAGAATCCTCATTGGGTAACTGCCCGCCCCTCCCTACAGACAAAACCATCTCTGCAGCGCCAGGAGGCAGCTGTGCTGCTCCGCTCACACACGACAGTGACTGAGGCCTCTGTGTAGCTCTCTCTCGTCACGTTGCTTCAGTAATCTGTACTCCCTTCTTCAGCTCGCCTCTTTTTCAGTTTGTGTAACATTTAAAGTTACTTGTTTCGTAGCGGTGCATTTGACAAGAGAGCTGAAAACGGCTCGTATCGCATTGGTCTCTCTCTCTCGCTCTCTCTCTCTCGAAATACGGCACAGGACTATTTGGTCAGTAGAAAAACCTCTCTCTCCCTCTCTCACACAGACACGCGCACACACACACCTTAATCAACATTGTTTTAACTGTGTGTGGGGAAAAAATGCCAAGAACTTTAGAAAATAATTGTTTGATCATAAAAATAAAAAAAATTAAAAAGTTGTGTCTTATTCTAGTATGAGTTCAGTTATATTCATTCATGCACTTTAGTATTCACGTTCTGAGTTTATTGAAAAATTTGTTCTGTAATAGTTCCTTTACTATTGTGATCAAAAACACTGAATCTCAATTCTGAGGCTGATCTGTAAATAGTTTTCAAATAAACAATACATATAGCAACTTGTGATCTATCCATATCAATTTCAGACTTAAAATAATGTACTGAGCTAAGCCACACCCGCTTCAGGTTGAACCACGCCCATTTCCGGTTTAGGACCCACCCACTCCGAGTACAGATACAGATAATTTAGATGGTTGAACAGATACAGATAGTGGTGTACTCGCTCATCCCTACAATAAACTTTATCGTCTCTATAAATAACTCCTTTTAAACATTGTTTACAACCGTTAAAACAAACCCATCCTTTACTGTGCCTTAGGACTGACTGGAAACTTTAAAACATATGAAAGGGTTCAGATGATGACCCTTCAGGTCATCCCATCAGGTACCTGAGTCTGGTTCAGGCAGGCCTGGAGTTTCCTTTTTGCCCTCCATCGGGCCACTCGGAGTCTGGTCTTCTCTCGACGCTCACGGACCTACAGCACACAGATTATGGGACCACAATAAATGGCTACGGCACTGAAACAAGGGCATGGCTAATCACAGTGCCATATTTCATGTCACCACCTTAGAGAGTGGTTTGTAGTGTCTGTAGTCATTGCCAGATTGGTGGCAGACCAGGGCCTTCATTTATCAAACGTTGGTAGAAACTAGGGCTGGGCGATAAATTGAAAATTCATCTTTATTGAAATGTCTGACTCTAACCGATATAATTTTTCGTCAATAAATTCGGTAATAAAAAAATCAAAACACGTGTGTAGGTTGGCGAATTCATATCCCTTTAAGAAGCTGTACAAAAATTGCAGTTCCCCCCTCATCCGCTAGGTGCTGACTCCAAAACAAAACAAATTCTCATTGACTCCCATGTTAAAAATGCCAACTTCACAGCAGGAATAAACATGTTTACAGCCTGGTACAAAAAACATTTTAGGTTTAATAGGTCTAGTTTACAGCCATGACTACTGTGTGTGTGTGTGTGTGTGTGTGTGCGCATGAATTATTTTGTAAATGTGTTGAACCTTGATTTGAAGAAAATCATGAACTGAAATCATAATTTTTTCTAGAAAAATTGCAATTCAATATTTTCCTGAAATTGTTCAGTCCTAATTTCTACGCACAAGTACAACATAGTAAATACCACACAATGCGTAAAATTGTTCCTATGCACGAAATACGCACAGATTTAAACCACCAAATGGTTCCCGAGCGTGGCTGTGTCTGCAGCTAACTGCTCTCTCAAGGGATGGGTCAAATGTGGAGAACAAATTTCACACATCAGTGTGACAACTAATGGGACTTTAACCTAACTTTAGATCTGTCCATATGTACGGCTGATGAATGAGGGCCCAAGAATATTTGAGAGAAAGACCAAAATGCAGCAAAAGAGCTCAATGATTGGCCTTAAACTGTTGCAACAGTTGGAACCTCCACCTCTTATAACCTGGTATTAGGTTTACTGGGGGAGTAATTTTCTGTATTACCTCATGAATCATTGAAAACATAATTTACCCGAGAAGAGAACATTATCTATGGATTCATAGACCAGGACTCTGGGGTGGACTCACCAGATCTGCCAGCAGAGGCTGAGGCAGAGTTTTCTCCAATTCCCTGCGTCTGCTCAGGTTTCGACGCCGCAGCTCATTTCTCCTCAGTTTATACTCTTCATACAGGCTGAGGTCTTTGGACCAGGACCTTGTTGCCTGTCGAGCCTGGACACCAGAAGGCAGGACTACGGAGGATGGGAACAAGCCAGTCAGCTGTGGCAGCGTATCTGAGAGTACATACAAAGAGGAATGTGGGCAACGCTTCTTGTTAACAGGAAATGGAGAGAAGGGAGCATTGTAGTAAAGGGAAATGTTCAGGGATGCACCGATGTGCAAATGTAGTCCGATATAGATATCCAAAATTAATATTGCTGTTATATCCGATAACCAATATTTATTTATTACATAAGAAGGAATGTAAGAAAATAAAGATACACCAAAATATTGCATATTTCATGTTCAGATATTGAATCGATGTATAGATTTTTACTGAAGATTTACATGCAAACATTTACTTTATTTCTTTTGTGTAGTGCAATTCAAAGTCTGACTGCTAAGTGGCAGCAGTTTTTACCACCGTCAGTCTGTGTGTTTTACAAGCATGTGTTTTACAAGCATCTGACCTGAGTTTTTCAATGAAGTTCAGTCTAAAAATTGCAAATACTGTCTGACTTTTAGTATCACAATAAATCATATCCTCTCTCTTGTACTGAGATATGTATTGTATAGCCAGATTCTTGCCAATACACACTCCTATATATAAGACATCCATCCATCCATCCATCCATCCATCATCCATCCGCCTAATTTTACTTATCGAACCGATACTGATATGTTAAAAAATGACTAACATCGGCCGATACCAATATTGATGCAGATATATTGTGCATTCCTAGTAATGTTATTTAGAGCTGGAGCTAATCCCAGATGGCCCATTTAGTTTGATTAGCTTCCTAACTGATATTTCCCCATATTGGGTTTGCCCTTATTTAGATTTACCCCCCCAACTCCAGTAGGGGGCTAAACCCAGTACAGTCCTAATCCCAGGTAAACAGCTGAATAGTTGAACAGCAAATAGGTCTTTTCCAGGTTTCTGTGCACAAACAGAAATGTACTCACAGATGCTGGATCCCACAGAAGTGAAAGTAGAACCAGGGTTCATCGGGCAAGCTGGAGGTCTAGACTGCTCTGTTCCCAGACTGGTAACCTGAATGAACAGAAACATTAACCCTTTGAGCAGTCTGACTTTTAGAGCAGACCAATGTTCACTCACCAGTAAATCTACGTAACACATGACACATCATTTCTCTTTTGCAGGTAAATATGTGGAAAACAGAGAAGATTTTGTTATATTTACAAATGAGATTTCCACAGTTGGATCAGAAGATGATTCAAACCCAGTAAGATGGTGTGGAAATCATGATTAAAAAGCTGACTGACAGACAGTAGGCTGTTATTAATAAACAGAGCTGTGCAGAGGTGACTGAGAGGGGAGCTGTGGTTCTGTAACACGGCAGTGACACGTGTGAACAGTGCAGGACACTGGTTCTTGTGTTTGTTGAGCGCTCCTGCTTCAGAGTAAAACACAATAATATTTCCCAATCAGGACTTGTTGACGTACAGAAATGTGACCTGACCTCTGACCCTGAAGCACAACCCTGCTCCGCCTGGCAATCCAGCAGCAGAGAGCGCATCACCTCTTGCTCCTCCTCTGGCTCCTCTTTGATACAGATCACCTCCTCTTCCTCCTCCTGCTTCACCTGCAGAGAATCTGAACGTCAGTCTGATTAAGAGTCAGCAGTCTAAGAGAACTCAGGGTTTAGTTTCCTCCATGGTAGTCCCAGCTCAACCATCTGGATTTATTATCAAAATAATATTTAAACACATGACCAAAAAAAAAAAAAAAACTATAAACAGCTGATGGAAAACAACCTGCAGCTGTAACAGCATCTTTAGATTGATCAGATTAGTTTGATTTTAATGAATTTAATTTATTCATGTAACACACACACGCACACACACACACAGTATTTCAGAGGTATGCGATAAAAGTCAGACTACTAGTGTGTTGTCACCTTTGGAGCAGAAGGGGGCAGCATGAAGCTGTCAGCCTGAGCGGAGACATCATAAGATGGAGGGACGGGTGCTGGCTGTTGTCCTGCACCTTCAGATGGTGGTTGTACAGGTGAAGAGGTCTGGTCATCATCAGCACCATCTGAGATGGTCCACTTGTTCTCCTGAGCTACACCATTCTTGAGAGACCCACCAGGCTCAGACCGACAAAAAAACACTTAAAGACACAGACCCAGTTCACACGAAGTGACACGCACCATTATAACTCAAGTCTGCAGCATTTTGCTACTTTAGAGTTTGTCTTTTGTCTCGTGATCATTTGTTCTGTAGCATCTCAGTTGCATTATTGCATAACATGAACAAACAAGTCACAACAAATGGCACATTTCTCTTAGGGCTGGGCGATATGGGAAAATTCCTATCACAATAATATTTTTCACATCAGTCGATATCGATATATCACTACTTTTGTCAGTCTTTAATGTTCTCTGGTACTTTTAAGTGAGATCTGAAGATATCAGAAAGTTGTTTTTTCTATTTCAAACCTTATATATAAAACTGTTTTGGGAAATCAAAAATCTTGTGATTTTGATTTTCAGGCATTAGGGAACAGAAAGAAGATGGAGATATTCTTCTGATGTCAAATTAATAAAACAGGCATTGAAATAAAAATTCTCAAAATATCTGCTTGTTTTAAATATTGATTCTTTAATAATAAGCAATAAAGAAATAACACAAAAAAAATGTTTTCTATCAGTGAAAATTTAAGCAGCTTCCAAAGAAAAAAATCAAAACAACAAATAGACATCTATTAGGGCTGGGCGATACGGCCTAAAATCAATATCAAGATATTTTGAGATCATCCCGATAATGATAAATGAATGGTAACTACATGTACGCCCAAAAAACAAAAGACGGGGCTGTCACGTGTATTATGTTGAGTCACGCCGTCATGTGACTCCAGGTGGTACAGCTTCTTAAAAGGACATGAACTTCGCCAACCTACACACATCTTTTCATTTTTTTTATTACTGTATTTACTGACATGGGAAAAATGATATCGGTTAGAGTCAGAGATGTCAATAACGATAAATTTTCAATTTATTGCCCAGCCCTACCATCTATGCTCAGAGAGAAAAGAAAAGTCAGTTCTCAGTTTGTTATAAGACATGAGGCTCCATGGGTGGTGGTGGAGTGGGAGGTGCTTCGCACTCGTGCTCACCTAGGATTATAAATTTCTACATCCTGATGCTCCATTGGGTGAAACTGGTTTGGGAGCTAAAACATGTCAGTGGGTTTCCCCAATTTTGTCAGAACCTGCGCTCAACATATAAGCAGTCAAGGTCAACTTTATTTATAGAGCACACTTATTGTTGCTCGCGCAACCCAACATGCTGTACATACATAAACAAGGCATGCTATAAGAAAAATAAGCTAAAAACCATAAAAATATAAAAACAACAATAGTAAGAACAGAACATTCAAAAGTCAATAAAACACATAAAATAGAAATAAAATAGCAGAAAGAAAAGCAAAAAGAAATGAGCCTACATTAAAAGCCAGGTCAAAAAAATGCATCTTAAGCAATGCCTTAAAAACATCCAAACTCTGAGCAGTTTTAATGTGAAGAGGAATATTGTTCCAGAGTTTTGGGCCAGCCACAGAAAATGCTCTGTCTCCCCGAGTCTTTAAACGAGCATTTGGGACCAACAACAAAAACTGAGAACTAGACCGCAGATCTCTGGCAGGAGTGTACATAGGCAGTAAATCATCTATATAAGACGGCGCGAGACCATGGAGCGATTTGTAAACAAAAAGCATTAATTTAAAATGAATCCTAAAATGAACCAGCAACCAGTGAAGGGAAACAAGCACGGGAGTGATATGATCACGCTTCCCACATCCTGTTAAAAGACGAGCCGCTGCATTTTGCACCAGTTGCAAACGGTGTATCTCTGACTGATATATACCATNCTAAAAATCCTGAAGGCAAATGTCTGACCTTTGACCTTAAACATTCTGGAAAACACTCCAACATTAAAAGAATGATGTAAAGAGTGAGAAAGTTAATCCTCAGTAATGTAGCACTTTAATAGTTATCACAGTGTTGCCTCCAGGTTTGTTAAAGCCAGTTTAAAGAGTTAATACTTTTTCACAAAGGACCAGGTTGGACTGGATAACTTTCATTACCTTTGATGTTAAAATCAGTTTGCTGATCTGAAATGTTTAAGTGACAGAAAAGCAAACATAGGAGAAATCCATGAGGGTGAATAATTTCTCACAGAACTGTACATGTGTACTAAAGAGAATAGAATGAACCCATATCCTGTACCATTGTACAGGAGACATGACCCCCACAATTCAGTTCATAGGAACCTGATCACAAACCAAACCTGATTTAAATCATCAGAACGGGTCTTAAAGAAATGAAAGTCAAAAACATTCTTTAATGTTGCTGAATTTATTTCCACAGAGAATAATGTCAGGATTCCATCTGTCATGCATGTTTAATCCAGTTGTGTGCTGCATAAACAGTAAGGATGATCACTTGAGTGGTGACAAGAGCCACATGAGGATGATGACAGCAAGGACAGAAACATCTTGTATCACAGAGGCACAATGACGATGGTTAGACCCAATAAAAACACAGAACTCAAATGAGCTACATTCAGATAACTTCAGTTACCTGTGGAGTAATTCTGTACGTTCTATCTGTAGAGCTAATTAGCATGCAGCAGTCTTTGGGTGCAGACCACAATGAAGTGTTCCCTGTGTGTGTGTGTGTGACATTTAACTATTTGTCTTCTGAGCTCTGTCAAGCCTGGACAGAGTTTTGTTGGAAATTCACTGTGAGAGATGAACATCTGTAAGAGAGATGACCTGCGATGATGGGCTGATCCGTGGATAGGAGCAGGATGACGTCACTGCGTGCTCATGATGAGCTGTGTCATGTCCGTGCTGAGACTGGGAGGAGGAGGGTATTAGGGGCAGAACAGGGAGGGTGCTGTTGGCTGACATGTTGCTGAGGAAGCTGTTGGACTGAGGAGCAGCTGGGTTCTCCCTCTGGTGGCTGCTGGAGGTGGAAGCTGAACAAAAAAAAAAGGAACGGAGCAGCTGCTGTAACTAGATTTAAAGACTCCTGCATTACTGTTTCTTCAGTCCCACAGGGAAAGGTATGACAGTTACAAATTATATTCTCAAGTGGTGTCAGTGCTTACGTTTACTCATTTGGCAGACGTTTGTATCCAAAACAACAAAAAGTAATCTAATATGCATGTTGGTCCATGCCACCATGCAGCCGTTTTAGATCTCAGTGCAACATTTACCTTAGTTGATCTCATTGAATTACAAAGAGACGAATATGATATTAGGATTAAGGCAACAGCAATAAATAAAGTCTTTTTTTATCGGATAGATTCTAGTTTGTTCATGTTAATAATGAATCTTCCTCTTTTCACCAGAGTTTGTCAAAAGGTTCCCCAGGGTTCTGTGCTTGGTCTAATACTCTTACATATGCTTCCATTGGACACAATAGGATAAAATGGTACCCAGTTATATTTACCCATGAAGCCTGATGAATCCAACCAATTTAATAACTACAAACATGTTTTGGAGACATGGACCTGGATGATGCTACATTTTCTTTTTAAATTCAGGTATGGATTTTGGACACCTTTAGGAACTAAAGGTTTATTCATTCACTTCCTCTAAATGGCATTAACTTGGTCTCTAGTACTAATGCAAGGATCCTTGGTGTTATTCTGGACCAGGATTTGTTCTTTAACTCTCATAGAAAACATGTTACTAGAACTGATTTCTTCCATCTGCACAAACTTGCTAAAACTGGGAACATCCTGACATAGTGAAGCAGAAATACGAGTCCACATATTTATCACTTCCAGAGTTACTTGTTACAATTCTCTATTGTCAGGATGCTCAAAGCTAATCCAGAATGCTGCTGCCAGACTTCTGATGAGAGTTAGGAGAGACCACATTTATCCAGTTTTAGCATCACTTCATCAGCTTCCTATAAACTCCAGAATTGACTTTAGCATTTTACTTCAAGCTTATAAATCTCTCAAAGAACAAGCTCCTATTAATAAAAATCTTGTTCCAGATGTCCCCATCAGAGTACCAGGGTCTCAGACTGCAGGTGTACTTTTGGTTCCTAAACGTTCTAAAAGTAGAACAGAAGGCATAGCTTCAGTTCTCAGGCTCCTCTCTGGTGGAACCAGCTTCTAGTTTCCATCCATGAGGCAGACACCATGTCTACTTTCAAGACTCAGTGTCAGATT
>SSNS01000362.1:154975-165785 GCA_006937985.1 Aphyosemion australe
CCATCCATCCATCCATCCATCCATCCATCCATTTTCTTCCGCTTATCCGTAGTCGTGTCGTGGGGGCAGCAGCTTAAGGAGGGAAGCCCAGACCTCCCTCTCCCCAGCCACTTGGACCAGCTCCTCCGGGGGAATCCCAAGGCGTTCCCTGGCCAGCCGAGAGACATAATCTCTCCAGCGTGTCCTGAGTCTTCCTTTGGGTCTCCTCCCGGTTGGACGTGAGCGGAAAATCTCACCAGGGAGGCGTCCAGGAGGCATCCTATACAGATGCCTGAGCCAGTGAAATGATAAAATAAAAGGGCTCCATGGGGGCTTATTCCCCCTTGTCTTTCAATCCTAGTGACATCCCTGTTTGGAGTCATATTTGATAGGAGAAACAAAGGGAGGGTGGGATGATTTTGTTGATACAGAAACGAGGGAGGAGAAAAGTTATCACCTTTATCACACTGAGTTTTGCTCAAACAGCTGCCAGAGTACTGTGGCTACTTACTTGCTTTCATCTTTTAGATTATGGATAATGTGACTCTAGCTGAACTCTGTTTTCCACAACTTATCAACACATCTTGCAGAAATCTGCTGCAGCATTCAGCTGAGAACACATTTCTCTACTTCCTGCTGTCCTGCATCTCTTTTCTAACTGTAGCTCTCAACCTCCTGGTCATCATCTCCATCTCACATTTCAGGCATTGACATAGTTCTGTGTTCTACTAATTGTTCTGTTTTTTTTACAGTAGTGCTACCACTCTCAGTAATATTTACCTTTAGGAATATAAGTCATGTTGGCATCCAAAGTTTCTCTAATTCAATGATTGTAATGATTATTTTTGTAAAATAGAAAATAGACCTGTACAAAATCAGTTTTCGTGTCTGAATGAAGTAATGATGTTATTTGAAATTTTAAACAAATTCACAGCATTAAATATTTATTTTAATGACTTAAATTATTGTGAACTAGCTAGTTATACTTTTCTCTCCTTCCAGGCAGCTCCATACCCCAGCCAACCTCTTTCTCCTGTCTCTGGCTGTCTCAGACTTCCTCGTTGGACTTCTGCTGATGCCAAATCAAGTTTTCTTATTAGGGGGCTGTTGGCGTTTAGGGAGCTTTATGTGTGGAGTCGTACTTTATGTTGCTTATATTATCACCACTGCCTCAGTAGGAAACATGGTGCTCATATCAGCTGACCGATATGTGGCCATCTGTGACCCTCTGTGTTATCAAACCAAGGTCACTACCAGAAGAGTTCAAATCAGTGTGTGTCTGTGTTGGCTTTGCTCTGTGTTCTATAATGGAGTGATACTGATGGACCACCTGAAACATCCAGACAGATATAACTCATGTGTTGGAGAGTGTACAGCTGTGAGTGATTTTCAAATAGGTGTTTTTGATGTAATTTTGACCTTTATCGGCCCCATTACTGTCATCATAGTTCTGTACATGAGAGTATTTGTGGTAGCGGTGTCTCAGGCTCGAGCCATGAGGTCTCATATTGCAGCTGTCACTCTGCAGGGTTCAGTTCCTGTAACGGCTAAGAAGTCAGAGAGAAAAGCAGCTACAGCTCTTGGTGTTGTTGTGGTGGTGTTTCTGATATGTTTCTGTCCTTATTATTATTCCTCTCTTGCAGGAGAAGACATGTCATTCAGTACTGAATTTTCACTTTTTGGAATCTGGCTGTTTTATGTTAACTCTTGTCTGAACCCAATGATCTATGCATTTTTCTATCCTTGGTTCAGAAAATCTCTTAAACACATTGTTTCACTTCAGATTCTGCAGCCTTACTCTTGTGATGCAAATGTATTGTAGAAACTGGTCTGAATGAAAGAATAAAGAAGACAACTGACAAAAGATTAAAATCTCTAGATTTATTTTTATTTCCAAAGTTTCTTTTCACGCCAAGAATCAAATAGAAAATTGATTAATCTTTAGGTTGAGTGTCTGTTGCTCACATCAGAACAAGCATGGTTGCCCAAGTACTTTACAGGGTAGGGCAGAGGTTCCCAAATTGGGGGTCAAGACCCTCAAGGGGGTCCCTACAAGATTGCACGGGTTCCCCACAATTTTGTCTTTGCTGAGATTGTGAGCTTAGCAAGAATTTATTTGTAAAAATTACATTTATAAAATCCCAACAACACATCTAGTATAATCAGAACCCCATATAAAAGTTATATTTTGCCATGTCTGTATAAAGTTTGTAAATAATCATATTTAATATGTTTATGCGTGTAGGAGTTGGGGTTGGTGGTTCTGGCTTATCCTAGACACGGGCAAGGGGGTCCTCAAAGGAAATATTTTGGGAACCCCTGGTCTAGGGCATACTAAAGCTTTTCAATCATTGTCCTTTAGAGCCACATCATCACATGGTTTGAATCAATGGGTGATTAACAGGCTTCTGAAGAACTTGAGCTGGAGTGGTCATTCGGTCATTGAATCAGATGTGTTGGAGCAGGGAAACTGCTAAAACATGCGTGAGACAAAGAGTGGTTCAAGACCCTTCATAATACAAAGCAGAATTAAGCCTTGCCCAATTGGTTATCAAGGAACTGGGGCCTCATTTTTAGAGCTTTTAGAACAGAAAAACTTGATGGAAAAATGTGCGCAAATTTAAGCAAATTTTGTACCTGGACCTTCAGATGTGTGTAATAATCAGTAATGCATTTTTTTCTATTTCTATATATTGCAGTTATGGTGATAAAACATTTATAAAAAATCTCCACATAAGAAAAGCAAGTCTTGGGTGAAAATTTTAGTTTTAGTAATTTGTTATCCATCTAGCTACACATAGCTATGTGCTGTGTACATTCGAAGTGCAAATTTCTACTTCACATGTTGTGCCAAATAAAGTAAAATATCTCAAAAGCTTTACCTCACTCCTGTCATATTGCTAAAAGCAGCCAAAATAGCACAGAATCCCTTTAACATCTACAGACAGGAGGTTTAGAGAGAAGCTTAAAATCTGTATTAAAGATAAAATTGAAGTTATTCAAAGCCTGTATGAGCTCTGAAAAACGGTCCAATTCGGTGGTGTTTTTTCCACAAATCTGCTAGGGAGACATTTATTCCTATTTAATAGAAAGCCCTGGACCCTTCACCCATGAAAAATGAAAGGCTTTCAAAAGTCTGGAGGCCTATGATTATTTTGTTTCAAGGAAAGTTGGGCTGATCGCTGCAAAACAGAAACTGTTTGATAGAGAACCGCTCTGTCCTTCTGCTCCCAGAATGAGGTGTGGCTGGGCTTTGTAACAGTGTCTTGGCTGATTGAGAGTTGGGACAGCTGGTACAACCAAAGTGGAAGGTGATCAGTGGGAGTGGAGTCAACTGCTACAGGTGCTCTCCTCACACACTCTCAGGAAGGGAGAAAACAGAGGAAAGTTTAAAATACAGTACAACACAAAACAGCCAAGGGCTGTAACAGCAGGAATAATCCATCAGCTTTGCTAAATCGTCCTCCAAACATGCAAAATAATTGCGCTACGACACTCCCAGGGATTTTTGGCCTTAATGGCCATTTGTTGGTAAGGTCTCACTCAAACACAAAATTACCACTTGCTTGCAATGACAGGTATGTGTTGCCCCCTATGCCAGGGAAACTACACACAGACACTTTAATAAGTTATGTATGTGTTTTTTTTACTTTGTGAAGGGTGAGACAGAAGGAAAGGCTGAGGGTAAAAAGATCATGAATTAATAAATATCTTTATTTTCATTGAAACACTTTCAATGAAATTAGATGAAGTCCCTTTGAAGTACTAGAGATAAACAATAAAAAAATATATAATATTATATAAATACAAGAAGGGAGTACACAGAGTGAATTTGGAAGGTAAGAGATAAAATTCAAGTCAATATTAAGTAGATATTTTGTTGGGGTGGGGCTGAGTGGACGGCCTTAGGCTCCGTGGGGCGCTGTGATGCTGCTGCTCTTGGCCCTGGCTAGATGGGCCAGGCTCTCCCTTCCCCGAGTGGGTTTTATGAATGGGGGTGTCTATTGGGGTTAGCGGGGGAGCTGGCTCCCTAGGACTTTGGGCCCCCTGTCTTTCTTCCTCAGGCATTCCCTCCTTCTGCTCCATCACACACACACACGCGCACGCACGCACGCACGCACGCACGCACGCACGCACGCACGCACGCACGCACGCACACACACACACACAAGGCCTTGGGGTGTGGGACAATTCCCATCTCTGCAGTCCCGTGGCGACCTGTGCCCCAATTTTATTTTGCAATTTAAACACTTCACAATTTAAAAATTACACGCATATGCACACTTAGGGCTTTGGGGGTGAGCACACTCAATGGCACTTGGAGGGGGAGATCTGTTCACTTTGCTTCACCTCTGGTACCAGTGCCCGCTTCCAATTTTAAGCTGCATTTAGACACTAAGGGGTTCTGGGGGGAGTTGGGGTTGTGTGCTGACACCAGCTGGTGTGGGCCGGAAGTTATCTGTGCTCCCCCATCCCTCTACCTGTTTTAAAAGCACTCTATTACAACCGACATGCGTGAGCGCGAAGGAGTGTATGGAGTCAGCAACTACACTGCTCACAAAAATGAAAGGAACACTTTTTTTATTGGGCCTGGCATGAAATCAATGAAACCTGTCTGATAATTTTTTGGTTGATTAAGCAGCTGAGGGCATTGTTAATCACTTTCAGCTGTATTGGTGTTCATGGACTTAACGACAGGTGCACTAAAGTGGCAACAATTACAAAACCCTCAAAACAGGACTGGTTTAACATGTGGAGGTCATTTCAAGTTTCTCCCTCTTGATCTTTTTTGGCTGGTTTTCCACTCGTGCTAGTTTTGGCTTGAGTAATTATCTCTACTGGCAGCATGAGGCGATTCCTTAACCCTACAGAAGTTGCACAGGTTGTCCAACTTCTCCAGGATGGCACATCCACACGTGCTGCAGCAAGAAGGTTTAATGTGTCTCCCAGCACAATCTCCAGAACATGGAGGAGATTTCAGGAGACTGGCGGTTATTCTCGGAGAGCTGGACAGGGCCGTAGAAGGTCCACAACCCATCAGCAGGACCGATACCTGCTCCTTTGTGCAAGGCGGAACAGGCTGAGCACTGCTCGTGCCCTACAGAATGACCTCCAGAGGGCCACTGGTGTGAATGTCTCTACCCAAACAATCAGGAACAGACTTCATGAAGATGGCCTGAGGGCCCGACGTCCTGTAGTGGGCCCTGTGCTCACTGCCCAGCACCGTAGAGCTCCACTGGCATTTGCTCAAGAACACCAGAATTGGCAAGTCCGCCACTGGCGCCCTGTACTTTTTACAGACGAGAGCAGGTTCACCCTGAGCACCTGTGATAGACGTGAAAGAGTCTGGAGAAGACAAGGAGAACGTTATGCTGCCTGCAACGTCGTTCAACATGACAGNCGTATTAGAGTATGTTGCAGCCTGTGCTATCTGCGCCCAAGCCAAGTCCCTCAACCAACCGGCCGCAGGACCCCTTCAGTCCCTTCCCGTGCCCAAGCGGCCCTGGTCCCACATCGGGCTCGACTTTGTGACCGGTCTGCCCGTGGTCGACCACCTGGACACCATCCTCACTATCACAGACCGCTTCTCCAAGGCCATACACCTAGTGGCTCTGGCGGGCCTACCCACAGCCAAACGAACTGCCGAACTACTCCTGGAGGGTGTGGTCCGCCTCCATGGATTCCCGCAGGATGTGGTGTCCGACCGGGGCCCTCAGTTCACCTCAAGGTTCTGGAGAGCCTTCTGCCATCTCGTGGGGACCACCGTGAGCCTGTCCTCCGGCTATCACCCCCAGACCAACGGACAGACGGAGCGGGCCAACCAACAACTCGGCCGCTACTTGCGTTGCTTTGTGTCCTCCCAGCCCTCCTGCTGGCCCAAGTACCTCCTCTGGGCGGAGATGTCTCATAACCTCCACGTTTCCTCTGCCACCGGCATGTCTCCGTTCGAAGTCTGTAACGGCTATCAACCTCCCCTCTTCGCCCACCAGGAGTCGGAAGTCACAGTGCCGGCCGCCCAGACCCTGGTCCGCCGCTGCCGCCTGGCCTGGATTCGGGCTCGAGCCGCCATCACCAGGGCCAACACCTCTTACGCCCGCCAGCATCGACGTCGCCACCGACCAGGGCCATCTTTCCAACCTGGGGATCGTGTGTGGCTCTCCTCCGCAAACCTTCGGCTCCAGGCAGGTTCCCGCAAGTTGACCCCACGCTTCTTGGGGCCCTATCCCGTGCTGCGGGTCGTCAACCCAGTCACCTACCGCCTTCGCCTGCCGTCCACTCTGCGCATCCATCCCGTGTTCCATGTCTCCCAACTGAAACCCGTGGTCTCCTCCCCGCTGGCGCCCCCTCCTCTTCCTGCGCCTTCCCCTCGCTGCTCCTCGGGGGATCAGGTGTACACTGTCCGCCGCATTCTGGACGCTTGCCGTCGGGGTCGCGGCTGGCAATACCTCGTGGACTGGGTCGGCTACGGGCCGGAGGAGCGCTCTTGGGAACCCGCCCGCTCCTTTCTGTCCCCGTCCCTCCTGGACGACTTCTGGTCTCGTCGCTCTGGGCCGTCTGGGGCCGGCCCTAGTGGGGGGGGTCCTGTCACGGGTCCTGCTGCTGCCCCCACCTCTTCTACTCCCAGCAGTCCCCTCAGGCGCTCCACCGTCACCAGAACTCCACTTCCCAGCATCCCTCGTCGGCACCTCAGATCCACGTCATCGCCCCGAGACTATATACGGAAGTGATTCCGCCCGCTCCAGCACTCAGCCATCGTTTACCACGAACTTTGGATTAAGAGTTTACCAGGCTTACCAGCCACTATCCACGCCAGATCGGTCNCTCACAAAAATTAAAGGAACACTTTTTTTATTGGGCCTGGCATGAAATCAATTAAACCTGTCTGATAATTTTCTGGTTGATTAAGCAGCTGAGGGCATTGTTAATCACTTTCAGCTGTATTGGTGTTCATGGACTTAACGACAGGTGCACTAAAGTGGCAACAATTACAAAACCCTCAAAACAGGACTGGTTTAACATGTGGAGGTCATTTCAAGTTTCTCCCTCTTGATCTTTTTTGGCTGGTTTTCCACTCGTGCTAGTTTTGGCTTGAGTAATTATCTCTACTGGCAGCATGAGGCGATTCCTTAACCCTACAGAAGTTGCACAGGTTGTCCAACTTCTCCAGGATGGCACATCCACACGTGCTGCAGCAAGAAGGTTTAATGTGTCTCCCAGCACAATCTCCAGAACATGGAGGAGATTTCAGGAGACTGGCGGTTATTCTCGGAGAGCTGGACAGGGCCGTAGAAGGTCCACAACCCATCAGCAGGACCGATACCTGCTCCTTTGTGCAAGGCGGAACAGGCTGAGCACTGCTTGTGCCCTACAGAATGACCTCCAGAGGGCCACTGGTGTAAATGTCTCTACCCAAACAATCAGGAACAGACTTCATGAAGATGGCCTGAGGGCCCGACGTCCTGTAGTGGGCCCTGTGCTCACTGCCCAGCACCGTAGAGCTTGACTGGCATTTGCTCAAGAACACCAGAATTGGCAAGTCCGCCACTGGCACCCTGTACTTTTTACAGACGAGAGCAGGTTCACCCTGAGCACCTGTGATAGACGTGAAAGAGTCTGGAGAAGACAAGGAGAACGTTATGCTGCCTGCAACGTCGTTCAACATGACAGGTTTGGTGGTGGGTTAGTGATGGTCTGGGGAGGTATATCCATGGAGGGACGCACAGACCTCTACTGCCTAGGAAATGGTGCTCTGACTGCCATAAGGTATCCAGATGAAATCCTTGAACCCTTTGTCAGACCCTACGCTGATGCAGTAGGTCCTGGTTTTCTCCTAATGCACGACAATGCCCGGCCTCATGAGGCAAGAGTATGCAGGCAGTACCTGGAGGATGAAGGAATTGAAACAATTGAATGGCCTTCACGATCCCCTGACTTAAACCCAATAGAACATCTGTGGGACATTATGTTTCGGTCCATTAGGCGATGCCAGGTTGCTCCTCAGACTGTACAAGAGCTCAGGGATGCCCTCACACAGATCTGGGAGGAAATGCCACAAGACACCATCCGTTGTCTCATTAGGAGCATGCCCCGACGTTGTCAAGCATGCACACAAGCTCGTGGGGGCCACACAAGATACTGAAAAGCATTTTGAGTTGCAGAAATTACGTTTTTGAAATAATGGACCAGCCTGCCACATCTTCATTTCACTCTGATTTTAGGGTGTCTACACAATTGAGCCCTCTGTAGGCTGAAAACTTTTATTTCCATTAAAAGACTTGGCATCCTTTTGTTCCTAAGACATTGCCCTGTCGTTATTTGTATAGATATCCAACTTCATATTGAGATCTGATGTATCTAATGTGTTTCTTTAAAGTGTTCCTTTAATTTTTGTGAGCAGTGTATATAAGGGGGAGAGGGACCATTCAAGGCCTTGTAAACAAAGGTCAGAATTTTAAACTGAACCCTATAAGCCACAGGGAGCCATTGTAGGTCAGTCACAATGTGTGATTTGTCTACGCCTAATATCAGAGTTGGTTTAAAGCCGAGCCACCGCATTTAGTACTTTCTGGAGTCTGGATAGATAGTATGTGCTGACTGATAAGAAACCTTAAGCTATGATGGATGGCTTTAAATGTGAGATACTTATTTAGGTGAAAAAAAGAGATAAAGTTAGTTTATAGGTTAGTTTTAGAATACTGGCTTTTTTATTCTCAATTGTAAGGTGGGATCTATCCTCATTTGTGGGAATACATCTTTAAGAAATATTCATGCTTCTTTTGTTCTGTTAGATTTGACCCAAACTAACACATAGCACAATATCGTGATATTGTCACGGGTCCTGCTGCTGCCCCCACCTCTTCTACTCCCAGCAGTCCCCTCAGGCGCTCCACCGTCACCAGAACTCCACTTCCCAGCATCCCTCGTCGGCACCTCAGATCCACGTCATCGCCCCGAGACTATATACGGAAGTGATTCCGCCCACTCCAGCACTCAGCCATCGTTTACCATGAACTTTGGATTAAGAGTTTACCAGGCTTACCAGCCACTATCCACGCCAGATCGGTCCACATTCCAGACCAGTCTCGAATCCACGTCAGCCCACGTTCCAGACCCGCTGACGGACTGTCTTCGATCCGTAAGTCAGTCTTTTTCTTTTACCGGAACGCCCGCACTTCCTCGTTACTCCTCGAGTTACGTGCCGCGTTCCGAGATTAAAGCTGCGTGTTCAGTTCCTCCCGACGTCAGTTCACTCCGCGTCTGGGTTATTCTGACACGCCACATCCGAACTCCCGGTTCAGCCAGTCCAACCCGCGTCAATTCTGACAGGATGGCTGAGTCCAAATATGACCCAGCGGAGTTCGGACGCCTGCAGACACAGGTGTCCCAGCTAGCTGCATCGATGGAGCACCTGGCCTCCAAGCTCGACTCTGTCGCCACCGTGGTTCTGCAGCTGTCTGCCTCACTGCAACAACCACCCAGACCTCCTGTTACGCCGCTGCTCAGTCTCCCTGAGAAATGGGACGGGATCCATGGATCCCCCGAGGGATTGTTGGCCACCCTCGCTATGACTTTCGAGTGCCAGCCGGACCTGTACGCCACCTCTCGCTCCCGGGTGGGGCTTCTAACTTCACTACTCACAGGGAGGGCCTCGGAGTGGGCCGCCGCCTTATATAACAAGAAGTCTCCCTTCTGTAACGATTACCTGGCTTTTGTGGGGGAGTTAAGGAAGACGTTTGTGCCACCAGGCAGCGAGACATCCGCTGAAACCCAGCTCCTCCAACTCCGCCAGGGCAATCAGACGGTGACCCAGTACACTTCCCGGTTCCGTACCACCGCTGCCAAGCTAACCTGGGGGGATGAGGCGCTGGCAGCAGTTTATCTCGAGGGGCTTGCCGCCCGGATACGGAATGCCATGGTGGGTCGGGAGAAGCCTACTACCCTGGATAAGGCAGTCGACCTCGCCCTCCAGCTGGATTTATGCATGTTGGGCCGCAGACCCGCCGATCTGCTTCCTCCTGCGGTCCCAGCGACTCCTCGACTCCAGACACCCGCTCCCACAAGCGAGCCCATGCAACTGGGTCACTTGAGACCCGAGGAGAAAGAACGGCGTTTCCGTGAGGGTCTATGTGCTTACTGCGGCAGTCCCGGACATCGACGCCTCATCTGCCCTCTCCGTCCGGGAAACGACGACCCCAAGTAGACCCGGGAGGAGTCCTGCTTGGGATGTCCCGGTCCCCATCCTCTCGAACACTGTTACCGGTCACCCTGCACCTGCCCCAAGGACCCGTGACCCAGGATGCGCTACTGGACACAGGGGCCTCTGACTGCTTCATGGACGCTGCCCTGGCCCAGCAACTTCGCATTCCCCTGTCTCCACTGACCCACGTCATTCCGGTCACCTCTGTGGACGGGACCCCCCTACGACCCTTCCCGGTCCGTCAGGGGACGACCGACCTCCAGATGGTCGTTCATGGACACACCGAGAGCCTCCGCTTCCTCATAATCCAAGCCCCCTCGACCCCGCTCATCCTGGGCCACTCCTGGTTTTGCCGCCACGAACCGCACATCTCCTGGAGCACCGGTGAGGTGTTGGGATGGGGACCTGCCTGCCAAGCCCACCAGGGTCCCCTCACAATCAGTCCGGCCCCTTCGCCCCCGGAGGACGTGGACCTGTCCCTCATCCCTGCTCAGTACCACGACCTGGCTCAGACCTTTTCCAAACGTCCGACCAACTCCCTGCCACCACACCGCCCGTATGACCTGGAAATCAAGCTCCAACCGGGGACCACTCCCCCCCGGGGTCGCCTTTACTCCTTGTCCCCAGCAGAGA
>SSNS01000362.1:166141-252992 GCA_006937985.1 Aphyosemion australe
CAACCAACTTCACGAACACTCACTACTTGACTGACACAACTTCATGAGTGTTCACCAACTCGACTGACCGAATAAGAAACAAAGACTGGTGAAATTTTATTTTATTTTGGAGCCTGCAAGCACTTTTATTATCTTATACAGTTCTTTATACATGTTTGTTAATAAATCATTGTTATACTTACCTTGGCTGATTTATGTTGTCACACTACTACTTGCTCCTCCGAGTCTAGTATTTTCTGATCTGGTCCACAAGGTGTTAAACCTCAATTATTTTCATATGTACCACCTATTGTAAGCCATATAGGTTACAAGCATGTCACCCATGTGAGAGCCGTCCTTACCCGACTGCTGGAGAACGGCCTCTACTGCAAGTTGGAAAAATGTGCGTTCCACCAACAAACCACTTCCTTCCTGGGTTTCGTCATTTCCTCCCAGGGGTTGGCCATGGAACCCCAGAAGATCGAGGCTGTCGCCCACTGGCCTCTTCCGACCTCCCTGAAGCAATTACAGAGCTTCTTGGGGTTTTCCAACTTCTACCGGAGGTTCATCCGCAACTTCAGTTCCGTAGCCTCTCCACTCACCGCTCTCACCAAATCCACGCACCCGCACCGACCCTTTCGCCTCACTCCCGAAGCCGTTCAGGCTTTCCAAACCCTGGTTCGCCGCTTCACCTCCGCACCCATTCTGACTCACCCTGACCCCTCTCGCCCCTTTGTGGTCGAGGTGGATGCTTCCGAAGTGGGTGCCGGCGCTATCCTGTCCCAACGGGGCGCCGACTCAAAGATGCACCCCTGCGCCTACTTCTCCAGGAAGTTCACTCCCACACAGCAGAATTATGGGGTGGGAGACCGGGAGCTCCTGGCCATCAAGTGGGCCTTGGAGGAATGGCGACAATGGCTGCTAGGAACTTCAGACCCCTTTCTAATATGGACCGACCACCAAAACCTCATCCATATCCAAACCGCCCGCCAACTCAATCCACGCCAGGCCCGGTGGGCTCTTTTCTTTGAACCCTACAACTTCCACGTCGCTTACCGACCAGGATCCAAGAACCTGAAAGCCGACGCCCTGTCACGTCTCTTCAGCCAATCCGCTCCTTCTCGCTCACCAACCACCATCCTGCCCGGACACCGTTTTCTGAGCGCCGCTCACTGGCCCCTGGAGGACTCCATCAAGGCGGCTCTTCTCTTAGACCCAGCACCCGCCGAGACTCCCAACAACCGACTCTACGTCCCGACAGCCTGTCGCCCAGAAGCCCTGGCATGGGGCCACACCTCCCGGCTCTCGGGTCACCCAGGCGGAACACGAACCCTACAATTCATGAGCCGTGCCCTCTGGTGGCCAACCATGAACAAGGGCGTATTAGAGTATGTTGCAGCCTGTGCTATCTGCGCCCAAGCCAAGTCCCTCAACCAACCGGCCGCAGGACCCCTTCAGTCCCTTCCCGTGCCCAAGCGGCCCTGGTCCCACATCGGGCTCGACTTTGTGACCGGTCTGCCCGTGGTCGACCACCTGGACACCATCCTCACTATCACAGACCGCTTCTCCAAGGCCATACACCTAGTGGCTCTGGCGGGCCTACCCACAGCCAAACGAACTGCCGAACTACTCCTGGAGGGTGTGGTCCGCCTCCATGGATTCCCGCAGGATGTGGTGTCCGACCGGGGCCCTCAGTTCACCTCTGGGCCGTCTGGGGCCGGCCCTAGTGGGGGGGGGGTCCTGTCACGGGTCCCGCTGCTGCCCCCACCTCTTCTACTCCCAGCAGTCCCCTCAGGCGCTCCACCGTCACCAGAACTCCACTTCCCAGCATCCCTCGTCGGCACCTCAGATCCACGTCATCGCCCCGAGACTATATACGGAAGTGATTCCGCCCGCTCCAGCACTCAGCCATCGTTTACCACGAACTTTGGATTAAGAGTTTACCAGGCTTACCAGCCACTATCCACGCCAGATCGGTCCACATTCCAGACCAGTCTCGAATCCACGTCAGCCCACGTTCCAGACCCGCTGACGGACTGTCTTCGATCCGTAAGTCAGTCTTTTTCTTTTACCGGAACGCCCGCACTTCCTCGTTACTCCTCGAGTTACGTGCCGCGTTCCGAGATTAAAGCTGCGTGTTCAGTTCCTCCCGACGTCAGTTCACTCCGCGTCTGGGTTATTCTGACACGCCACATCCGAACTCCCGGTTCAGCCAGTCCAACCCGCGTCAATTCTGACAGATATGCTCTTTTTAATGTGGTAGTCTGTCTTCAGTTGCTTACAGAAATGGTTAATTAGTGGTTGGCATCAATGAAAAACTTTATTTGGAAGGACACACAGAAAAATGAGTTGAAACACTACATAGCTTTAGATATTATGTTTCACATTTAATAATATTAAATGCACTGATGGATACATTGCTAGCATGTTTTGTGAACACAATCCTAATATGTAGGCGGTTAAAACCCCTCATGGACTCATAAGCCAATGTGAGAAAATCAAAGGTAGGTGACCTTCCAGGGAAGCCAGTGAAATAATAAAATAAAGAAGCCTGTTAGGTTTGGTGAAAAAAAATCAGTCTTTGATTTGTGTTAATTTCTTCCTACAATCCTGGGGGCTAACCCCCTCTTGTTTTTCAATCCTAGTGACATCCCTGTTTTAGAATAGAATAGACTTTATTGATCCCACAGTGGGGAAATTCACTTGTCACAGCAGCACCATCACTCAAAAGGTAATTAGAAGAAGATAAAAAAACAAGGATACATCTATATACATATAGGCAGTGATCTACTATTATAATCTTAGATCACTAAAAAAACCACAAATAAAGATAAAAACAGACTTGGTACCAACACTATGCACTATGCTTTGGAGTCATATTTGATAGGAGAAACAAAGGGAGGGTGGGATGATTTTGTTGATATAGAAACGAGGGAGGAGAAAAGTCAATTATCTTTATCACACTGAGTTTTGCTCAAAAAGCTGCCAGAGTACTGTGGCTACTTACTTGCTTTCATCTTTTAGATAATGGATAATGTGACTCTAGCTGAACTCTGTTTTCCACAACTTATCAACACATCTTGCAGAAATCTGCTGCAGCATTCAGCTGAGAACACATTTCTCTACTTCCTGCTGTCCTGCATCTCTTTTCTAACTGTAGCTCTCAACCTCCTGGTCATCATCTCCATCTCCCATTTCAGGCATTGACATAGTTCTGTGTTCTACTAATTGTTCTGTTTTTTTACAGTAGTGCTACCACTCTCAGTAATATTTACCTTTAGGAATATAAGTCATGTTGGCATCCAAAGTTTCTCTAATTCAATGATTGTAATGATTATTTTTGTAAAATAGAAAATATACCTGTACAAAATCAGTTTTCGTGTCTGAATGAAGTAATGATGTTATTTGAAATTTTAAACAAATTCACAGCATTAAATATTTATTTTAATGACTTAAATTATTGTGAACTAGCTAGTTATACTTTTCTCTCCTTCCAGGCAGCTCCATACCCCAGCCAACCTCTTTCTCCTGTCTCTGGCTGTCTCAGACTTCCTCGTTGGACTTCTGCTGATGCCAAATCAAGTTTTCCTAATAGGGGGCTGTTGGGGTTTAGGGAGCTTTATGTGTGGAGTGGTAATTTATGTTGCTTATATTATTACCTCTGCCTCAGTAGGAAACATGGTGCTCATATCAGCTGACCGATATGTGGCCATCTGTGACCCTCTGTGTTATCAAACCAAGGTCACTACCAGAAGAGTTCAAATCAGTGTGTGTCTGTGTTGGCTTTGCTCTGTGTTCTATAATGGAGTGATACTGATGGACCACCTGAAACATCCAGACAGATATAACTCATGTGTTGGAGAGTGTACAGCTGTGATTGATCTTCCATCAGGTGTTTTTGATGTAATTTTAACCTTTATTGGCCCCATTACTGTCATCATAGTTCTGTACATGAGAGTATTTGTGGTAGCGGTGTCTCAGGCTCGAGCCATGAGGTCTCATATTGCAGCTGTCACTCTGCAGGGTTCAGTTTCTGTAACGGCTAAGAAGTCAGAGAGAAAAGCAGCTACAGCTCTGGGTGTTGTTGTGGTGGTGTTTCTGATTTGTTTCTGTCCTTATTATTATCCCTCTCTTGCAGGAGAAGACATGTCATTCAGTACTGAATTTTCACTTTTTGGAATCTGGCTGTTTTATGTTAACTCTTGTCTGAACCCAATGATCTATGCATTTTTCTATCCTTGGTTCAGAAAATCTCTTACACACATTGTTTCACTTCAGATTCTGCAGCCTTACTCTTGTGATGCAAATGTATTGTAGAAACTGGTCTGAATGAAAGAATAAAGGAGACAACGGACAAAAGATTAAAATCTCTAGATTTATTTTTATTTCCAAAGTTTCTTTTAAAGTTAAAGTCCCAAGTCATCATCACACACTGGTGAAATTACATCTCTGCATTTGATCCATCCCCATGGGGAGAGGTGAGCTGCAGCTGTGGCTGTGCTCGGGAACTATTTGGTTTAACCCCCCCAATCCAACCCCTTAATGCTGAGTGTCAAGGAGACATTAGGTTCCAGTTTTTCAAAGTCTTTGGTATGACCTGACCAGGATTTGAACCCCAATCTCCCAGTCCCAGGGCAGACACTCATACCACTAGGCCACCGGAGCTTATAGAAAATGGATTAATCTTTAGGTTGAGTGTCTGTTGCTCACATCAGAACAACCATGGTTGCCTAAATGATTTACAGGGTAGGGCATACTAAAGCTATTCCTGCCTCCCACATGCCTCCATCTAAAAGGCTAGGTTACCCTGAGTTATCACTGTAGTTATGCTGCTATAGGCTTAGACTGCTGGATGACATACTGACCACTTTCCACACTCTGCTACTTTCTTCTACCACCACTCTCTAATTGCATTATTTCTAGGGCTATCAATCGATTAAAATTTTTAATCGCGATTAATCGCATGAGTGTCCATAGTTAACTCACGATTAATCGCAATTTTTTTTTTTCTTATTCAAATTTTTCATATTTCAACTATGGAGTGGACAAATATACTTTTTTAAGAAAATATGTTTATTATAACTGTACCAAACAAACATGATAAATACAGTCCAGTATCCTCCTCAGAAAAAAATATTTTAAAAGTGCAATTAGGCATTACCTCCCACACAATAACACCTTATGGTTCCACCATTAGGACTCACAAAATCAACACGTGGTACTAAAACAAGGACAAAGGGAGGAGTGTGATAAAGAACTGGACTCTGCCTATTTAGCACATTTTAAATATATCTTATTATTTTTAACAAAAATATAAGGCAACACTTCTGTTTTGTTTTTTTGCTTTCTTAATCCATTGAACTCAGACAAAAATAATGCAACAGGGGCCAAACTCAAATCAGCTGATGTTGCTGAACTGTGGCCTACACACACACACACACGCACACACACACACACACACACACACACACACATGCACACACAAAGTTATTCTGGTAAGCTATCAATTAATTTTCCCCGGATTTTTTCCATTGGCAAAACGGGGAGCACATTTTTTTTTTCTTTCTGTAGATTATTGAATTCTATTGGGACAGAATGATGACGCTGTCTCATCTGCTGAGACCTCAGCTGAGAGGTTCCGGTTTGCAGCGCTTCGAACACAGAAATTAAATACTCAATAAAAGTAAACAAACTGTACCCTCCTCCTCCGTTTTGCCACCGATCATGTTCGGTTGAACTTGTTCGGTTATCCGCCTCGTCGTAATCCAGAGTAAAAAACCGAGCTGCGTGTCACTTTCTACACACTGTTTACACTCACTTTCTGAGCGGTTACGTCATCGCCGGCTTTACGCTCATACTGAAAGCCTGGTAGGCGTAGGTTCCTGCGCGATTTAAAAACACTGTTTTTATCTTAAAAATCCAGCCGTGGAAATCCTAAAAAGAAATTGACTTGAGGGTTTAATACATTTTTACACATGTGATTCAAAGGAATTTGCCACTAGCCAATGGCTTGTTTCTGTGTCAGACTATGGAACGCGAGGAGGGCCAAAACAAAACTACGGAAGCCTGCGCGTTAATCGCACGTTAAGAAAATGTATGCCTTTAAGGGGGCTTTGCATTAACGCATTAAAAACGCGCTAATTTTGACAGCCCTAATTATTTCCCATTATTTCAGCTGTTAACTTTATTTTCTCTCTAAGTGTTTTTCTCCCCAGAAGAAGCTACACTGGCGTTCTGCTGAGCTGTGATGGCCTCATGGAGGGGGCCATCGGCTGGCACACTGCTGCCAACCACTTAACATTCTCCCTCTCCTGATATTGCATTTTACTTTCTTTAAAGAGACTATATGGAAGTTTAACAGCCAATACATATATAGAAATTTTAAATTTATTCCTCATACATTCTCCTGCAATGCCCTGGTCCTGTAGAATGAGCCCTGGCATTTTTACTGTGATTGCCTCTGTAGGCTTGTAAACTCACAGAAAAGATCTTGCTCGGGTCGAGCAAGCAGGCTTCCCCAGTGTCCTCCAGAGGCAACGTAATGCGTGATGACGTCATGCTTCAAGCACCAGCGAAACTCCAGCCCAGACCCCAAACAAGACAAAGAACCCAAGAGTGTATTCCAGCGCGACAAAAAGGGCAAAACTCGAGTCTGGTCGCCGAAGACAAAGAACGAGGATAAACGTCGGTCCGGCCGGCATTTGAAAAGTGGAAAATGCTGAGACAAAAGAGCCGCAGTTGACATCATTGTTGCTGGACATGTAAGAAATTATTACTAAATATGTGTGGGGAAAGGGTTGTGGGTGCTTTCAAAGCAAACCGGGGGCTTACGTATGTCATAGTAGGAACATTTTTAGGCTTGTTTAGCGTGTCTCCATCAGAGTGCTGGTCAGGATATTAATATTAGTCTGATTCTTATTTTTACTTCTCAGCGCACTGGGACTTTTTTTCCAGGGTAGGATGAGTACCGGTACTATTACCGCTCATTTATTAGTGGAAATCTCCGAGATTTCTGCAAAATATGTCCGTCTCTAAGTAAACACATTCCCCCCCTAGCGCCGCTGACCCGCCCCTCTCGATAGGCAGAACACACGCTACAAGAGGGGCCACAATTTGCGCACCGTCAGTCTCCTCTTGCCTGGGCTGACGGGAGCTGACGGAGCTGTACGCGCGGCCAAGCACAAAGAAATAAAAAGTCATAACCAGAGGAGTGTGTTGTTGGAACAAAAAAGAAAAACTTTGTGGGCATAAACATCCCAGCTTCTGTTCATGAGACAGAAGATAGGATAATTGTGTCTGGATGTGGAGAATAAATTATACAGCAGCCCTGGTTATCATTTATGAGAAGTCTTGGTAAATGCAGAAACATGCAGAGCTTTTATCATTTGATTCATAACCTATGTTTTTGTAATTGATGTTTTCTGTTTGTTTTTGTAGCATCAAATCGATGGAGCTGAAAGAACTCTTTAGATGAGGAACAAGCCAATAGTTTGGAAAACAGTGTGTAAGTAACAAATTATTCTCATTGAAATGCAATGGCTATATGTCAGTATATATAATCATGTTCTGCTGCTGTTTTTACTTCCAGATTATAGCTGGAAAGAGAAGGAAGGAGCTTTAGACCCGTATGATTCAGATTATGTATCTCCAATATCAATAAGGTATGTTTTATTATTGTTTTTATAATACCGTAGTAACATCCCACTCTCACTTTCTATTCACTGATTATATAAAATGTATTTTTCTTGTGCAATAGGTGTGCATCACAGGATGAGGTTGACCAACGTCCTTGCATTGGCCTGGATGAAGCTGACAATTATAACAATTATAATTATTATATAACAATTATAATTATTATATAGGCTAACAATTATATGTGCTATTTGAGTTTCACTCAATATGCTAACATTCTGCTTACAATAGTGGCCTGCACAGAACCCAACTAATGCTGCTACTCTGTGTATATTTGCACATATTATTGTTGATTTTATATTTATATTATTTCTGCATTATTTTTTGTATTCTTTTATGTTTTGCACAAAAGGGAGTAGCACTCCAATTTCACTGTACCCTGTAAAAAATCAATAAAGGCTATTATTCTATTCTATTCTGTATTGGACATTGCTGATTGTGTGGAGGCAAATTTGAAAGACAATTTAGAAGAGCCATCAGCTGCAGGACTGACTCAGCTGTTTTCATTCAGAAGTACAGCATGCATGCCTCGTGCAAGAGCTTACTATTGAAGCTGCAGTTACACGTTTGGCCTGAGGGGCAATCGCGAGCATAAAAATGTCAAAGTCCATATAGTCCCTTTAAAAGAAAGAAAAGAAACAGCAGGCTGGATCAGGAACCACACTCATGCTTTTCCAGCCTAGTTACCAACTGACAACTAGTGTGCTAAAACCACTGCTGTACATTTCGTTAAGGGAACAAAAAAACTCCATAAGGTTCGTATAAGGTCTTTGAGTTCAATAACACAAGTTAAAGTCACTTTTAAACCGTTTTAGCTCACCGAGAACAGGAGCAACTAATAAACCTTACCTCTCCTCAGCTTAGCCTCCCTCTGTATGAGGAGAGTGCCGGGAAAAACACAGGAAGCGGCCGCATTACCGGAAGTTGCCAAGATGAAGCGTTTTTCAAAATAAAATACAAAAACACTTAAAATAAATATACAGACATTCAAACAGCTCGTTGAAGTGAATACAAGGACAGATGGACTTTTGGTGAATTATAACTGTATTAACAAAACAACTCTGTTACACATGGAGGGACGCACAGACCTCTACTGCCTAGGAAATGGTGCTCTGACTGCCATAAGGTATCCAGATGAAATCCTTGAACCCTTTGTCAGACCCTACGCTGATGCAGTAGGTCCTGGTTTTCTCCTAATGCACGACAATGCCCGGCCTCATGTGGCAAGAGTATGCAGGCAGTACCTGATTTTAGGGTGTCTACACAATTGAGCCCTCTGTAGGCTAAAAACTTTTATTTCCATTAAAAGACTTGGCATCCTTTTGTTCCTAAGACATTGCCCTGTCGTTATTTGTATAGATATCCAACTTCATATTGAGATCTGATGTATCTAATGTGTTTCTTTAAAGTGTTCCTTTAATTTTTGTGAGCAGTGTATATAAGGGGGAGAGGGACCATTCAAGGCCTTGTAAACAAAGGTCAGAATTTTAAACTGAACCCTATAAGCCACAGGGAGCCATTGTAGGTCAGTCACAATGTGTGATTTGTTTACGCCTAATATCAGAGTTGGTTTAAAGCCGAGCCACCGCATTTTGTACTTTCTGGAGTCTGGATAGATAGTATGTGCTGATAAGAAACCTTAAGCTATGATGGATGGCTTTAAATGTGAGATACTTATTTAGGTGAAAAAAAGAGATAAAGTTAGTTTATAGGTTAGTTTTAGAATACTGGCTTTTTTATTCTCAATTGTAAGGTGGGATCTATCCTCATTTGTGGGAATACATCTTTAAGAAATATTCATGCTTCTTTTGTTCTGTTAGATTTGACCCAAACTAACACATAGCACAATATCGTGATATGCTCTTTTTAATGTGGTAGTCTGTCTTCAGTTGCTTACAGAAATGGTTAATTAGTGGTTGGCATCAATGAAAAACTTTATTTGGAAGGACACACAGAAAAATGAGTTGAAACACTACATAGCTTTATATATTATGTTTCACATTTAATAATATTAAATGCACTGATGGATACATTGCTAGCATGTTTTTGTGAACACAATCCTAATATGTAGGCGGTTAAACCCCCTCATGGACTCATAAGCCAATGTGAGAAAATCAAAGGTAGGTGACCTGCAGGGAAGCCAGTGAAATAATAAAATAAAGAAGCCTGTTAGGTTTGGTGAAAAAAAATTCAGTCTTTGATTTGTGTTAATTTCTTCCTACAATCCTGGGGGCTCCCTCTTGTTTTTCAATCCTAGTGACATCCCTGTTTGGAGTCATATTTGATAGGAGAAACAAAGGGAGGGTGGGATGATTTTGTTGATATAGAAACGAGGGAGGAGAAAAGTTATCACCTTTATCACACTGAGTTTTGCTCAAACAGCTGCCAGAGTACTGTGGCTACTTACTTGCTTTCATCTTTTAGATAATGGATAATGTGACTCTAGCTGAACTCTGTTTTCCACAACTTATCAACACATCTTGCAGAAATCTGCTGCAGCATTCAGCTGAGAACACATTTCTCTACTTCCTGCTGTCCTGCATCTCTTTTCTAACCGTAGCTCTCAACCTCCTGGTCATCATCTCCATCTCCCATTTCAGGCATTGACATAGTTCTGTGTTCTACTAATTGTTCTTGTTTTTTTACAGTAGTGCTACCACTCTCAGTACTATTTACCTTTAGGAATATAAGTCATGTCGGCATCCAAAGTTTCTCTAATTCAAAAGACTTGATTATTTTTGTAAAATAGAAAATATACCTGTACAAAATCAGTTTTCATGTCTGAATGAAGTAATGATGTTATTTGAAAATGTAAACAAATTTACAGCATTAAATATTTATTTTAATGACTTAAATTATTGTGAACTCGCTAGTTATACTTCTCCCTCCTTCCAGGCAGCTCCATACCCCAGCCAACCTCTTTCTCCTGTCTCTGGCTGTCTCAGACTTCCTCGTTGGACTTCTGCTGATGCCAAAACAACTTTTCTTATTAGGGGGCTGTTGGGGTTTAGGGAGCTTTATGTGCGGGGTTGTTATTTATGTTGCTTATATCATTACTTCTGCCTCAGTAGGAAACATGGTGCTCATATCAGCTGACCGATATGTGGCCATCTGTGACCCTCTGCGTTATCAAACTAAGGTCACTACCAGAAGAGTTCAAATCAGTGTGTGTCTGTGTTGGCTTTGCTCTGTGTTGTATAATGGAGTGATACTGATGGACCACCTGAAACATCCAGACAGATATAACTCATGTGTTGGGGAGTGTACAGCTGTGAGTGATTTTCAAATAGGTGTTTTTGATGTAATTTTGACCTTTATTGGCCCCATTACATTCATCATAGTTCTGTACATGAGAGTATTTGTGGTAGCGGTGTCTCAGGCTCGAGCCATGAGGTCTCATATTGCAGCTGTCACTCTGCAGGGTTCAGTTCCTGTAACGGCTAAGAAGTCAGAGAGAAAAGCAGCTACAGCTCTTGGTGTTGTTGTGGTGGTGTTTCTGATTTGTTTCTGTCCTTATTATTATCCCTCTCTTGCAGGAGAAGACATGTCATTCAGTACTGAATTTTCAGTTTTTGGAATCTGGCTGTTTTATGTTAACTCTTGTCTGAACCCAATGATATATGCATTTTTCTATCCTTGGTTCAGAAAATCTCTTACACACATTGTTTCACTTCAGATTCTGCAGCCTTACTCTTGTGATGCAAATGTATTGTAGAAACTGGTCTGAATGAAAGAATAAAGGAGACAACTGACAAGATTAAAATCTCTAGATTTATTTTTATTTCCAAAGTTTCTTTTAAAGTTAAAGTCCCAAGTCATCATCACACACTGGTGAAATTACATCTCTGCATTTGACCCATCCCCATGGGGAGAGGTGAGCTGCAGCTGTGGCTGCGCTCGGGAACTATTTGGTTTAACCCCCCCAATCCAACCCCTTAATGCTGAGTGTCAAGGAGACATTAGGTTCCAGTTTTTCAAAGTCTTTGGTATGACCTGACCAGGATTTGAACCCCAATCTCCCAGTCCCAGGGCAGACACTCATACCACTAGGCCACCGGAGCTTATAGAAAATGGATTAATCTTTAGGTTGAGTGTCTGTTGCTCACATCAGAACAACCATGGTTGCCTAAATTATTTACAGGGTAGGGCATACTAAAGCTTTTCCTGCCTCCCACATGCCTCCATCTAAAAGGCTAGGTTATCCTGAGTTATCTCTGTAGTTATGCTGCTATAGGCTTAGACTGCTGGATGACATACTGACCACTTTCCACACACTGCTACTTTCTTCTACCAACACTCTCTAATTGCATTATTTCTAGGGCTGTCAATCGATTAAAATTTTTAATCGCGATTAATCGCATGAGTGTCCATAGTTAACTCACGATTAATTGCAATTTTTTTTCTTATTCAAATTTTTCATATTTCAACTATGGAGTCGACAAATATACTTTTTAAGAAAATGTATTTATTATAACTGTACCAAACAAACATGATAAATACAGTCCAGTATCCTCCTCAGAAAAAAAAAATATTCAAAAGTGCAATTAGGCATTACCTTCCACACAATAACACCATATATGGTTCCACCATAAGGACTCACAAAATCAACACATGTGGTACTAAAACAAGGACAAAGGGAGGAGTGTGATAAAGAATTGGACTCTGCCTATTTAGCACATTTTAAATATATCTTATTATTTTTAGCAAAAATATAAATTTTTTTGCTTTCTTAATCCATTGAACTCAGACAAAAATAATGCAACAGGGGCCAAACTCAAATCAGCTGATGTTGCTGAACTGTGGCCCACGCACGCACGCACGCACGCACGCACGCACGCACGCACGCACGCACGCACGCACGCACGCACGCACGCACGCACTTTTATTTTTCTGTAGATTATTGAATTTTATTGGGACAGAATGATGATGCTGTCTCATCAGCTGAGAGGTTCCGGTTTGCAGCGCTTCGAACACAGGAATTAAATACTCAATAAAAGTAAACAAACTGTACCCTCCTCCTCCGTTTCGCCACCGATCATGTTCGGTTGAACTTGTCCGGTTATCCGCCTTGTCGTAATCCAGAGAAAAATACCGAGCTGCGTGGCACTTTTTTACTCACTGTTTACACTCGCTTTCTGAGCGGTTACATCATCGCCGGCTTTACGCTCATACTGAAAGCCTGGTAGGCGTAGGTCCCCGCGCGAGTTAAAAACACTGTTTTTATCTTAAAAATCCAGCCGTGGAAATCCTAAAAAGAAATTGACTTGAGGGTTTAATACATTTTTACACATGTGATTCAAAGGAATTTGCCGCTGGCCAATGGCTTGTTCCTGCTTCTTATTTACGTCAGACTATGGAACGCAAGGAGGGCCAAAACAAAACTACGGAAGCCTGCGCGTTAATCGCACGTTAAAAAAATGTATGCCGTTAAGGGGGCTTTGCATTAACGCATTAAAAACGCGCTAATTTTGACAGCCCTAATTATTTCCCATTATTTCAGCTGTTAACTTTATTTTCTCTCTAATGCTGCGTTCACACCGGGCTTGACGTATGCGTCGCCAGCGTCAAGTTTCAATGTTAAGTCTATGGTAAGGCGCGTCAGAGCTGCTTCAAAGTCCCTGCGTCGCTTTGTGAGCGTTGGGCGCGTCAAAGCTTGATACTTTTCACGCTTTTCAAGCTTTGACGCAAGCGTCAAAGCGTTCAACGCAAACGTCAAAGCTTGCAACGCTTGCAACGCAAACGTCAAAGCAAGTTCAGCTAGCTGAACTTCCTGCGTCGCTTTACAAGCGTCAACCAATCAGAGCGCGAGTTGGTACGCCACAGCAGAGCGAGGGAAGAAGGCGAATTCGTTCAGCTATGGAGGACAAACTGATCGTAGCTGTTTGTAACCAGCGTGAACTGTATGACCCGACCTGCTACGCCTACCGAGATCGGAATAAAAACGACCTTGCTTGGAGGAAGGTTGCTGGAGAACTTGGCGTGTCGGGTGAGTGTTTTTTCAACGTTAACGATCCGCCATTGTTACAAACATCCGGCAACAGAGAGCTCTTTCCTCCCTTCCCCTCCCCGTGGGGCTGACGCAACCGTCAAAGCAAGCTGCGCCAACGCAAGCTGCGTCAGCGTCAAAAATATATAGGCGTCAAAACGCCACGAAGTATGCGTTGTTTGACGCATATGTCAAGGCCGGTGTGAACGCAGCATAAGTGTTTTTCTCCCCAGAAGAAGCTACACTGGTGTTCTGCTGAGCTGTGGTGGCCTCATGGAGGGGGCCATCGGCTGGCACACTGCTGCCAACCACTTAACATTCTCCCTCTTCTGATATTGCATTTTACTTTCTTTAACATAGAACGTGCTACTACTAGTTCACCTGTTGAATTAATTATAAAATAGATTCACTCATATAAAGACAATAAAGTTTATCTTACTAAATAGAATTTCTACTAAGAAATCACAGTGTAGCCATAGAAACACTACTTGATATATATGTTGTGTGTGTGTGTGTCTGCTCTGTCTTCTCAACCCCCAGGGAGTTGTGGCGGATGGCTGCTCATACTGAGCCAGGATCCTCTGGAGGTTTATTCCTGTTAAAAGGGAGTTTTCCTTCCCACTGTCGCTACATGCTTGCTTAGTATGAGGATTGCTGAAAAGACACTGACACTAGTCAGTGACTTGATGCAATCTGCTGGGTTCCTTATATAGGAAACGTTTTTACTGTTTGTATAAATGAACTGAACTGCATTGGAATGCTTACTTTGTGAAGTGCCTTGAGACGACTCTTGTGATTTGGCGCTATATAAATAAACTGAATTGAATTGAGTTGTTGTATATTTAGAGCCACTACCTGCATGTGTTCTGTTTACTTGCTCCAAAACACATGGTTTGAAGAACATGAGTTTGAGTGGTAATTAATCAGATGTGTTGGAGCAGGGAAACTGTTAAAACATGCAGGACAGTGGCCCTCTAGGACCAAAATTGGATAGTCTTGGAGTACAAGATCAATAACTTACTAATAAAAGTGATTTGCACTTTAATGAAACTGAAAATGATCAGATAAGAGTAGATAAAAAAGGAAAAAATAATTCAGCAAATAATTATTTATCTTTCAATAACAGCCACGTTATTTTGGTGGTGAAGTCTGAGTGCTCTAATGAACTTATGTTCTCAGGGGAGCTTTATACTTTGCCCCTGGTAGCGTTTGCTATGGGAAATTGGTCCTAGGTGAAGAGTGAGACTGAGTGATTCAAAAGACCCTTCATAAAAATGAAAAAAAAAAAAACCAGAATTAAGCCTTGCCCAATTGGTTATCAAGGAACTGGGGGTCTCATTTTTAGAGCTTTTAGAACAGAAAAACTTGATGGAAAAATGTCGCAAATTTAAGCATATTTTGGACTTGGACCTTCAGATGTGTGTAAGTAATGTATTTGTTTCTGTTTCTATATATTGCAGTTACAGTGATAAAACATTTATAAAAATCTTCAGATAAGAAAAGTAGGTCTTGGTTGAAAATTCTTGTTTTTGTTTTAGTTGTTTCATAGATATGTGCTGAGAGGACAGCATACGTTCACTACAAAAGGGCAGATTTCTACCTTATTTGGCACAAGTTTCACAAGTTGTGCCAAACAAACTAAAATATTTCAAAAACCAGACCACAGATCTGTTATATTTTGACATTTTGAGAGAGAGGGGAAGTAGCTGAAGAATTTGATGTATGTGTATGGTATCTAAAAGTTGGGTCATTAAAAGACTGAAAACCGATACCGATATTTTCCGATATTAAATTTTAATGCTGATATTGGCCGATATTAATGGTAGACCAATAGAGCTTTCTACAGTAGCTAAAAATAGATTGCCGCAAAGCACTCTGGGAAATATGGTCATACAAACAATCTACATTTTATAATGGATTCCTATGGGACTGAGGCGCTCCGATCTAGCTAAAGTTATTTTTTCGTCTCCTAAAGATTTTCAAACAGCAAGGAACTTAACGCTGCTGCTGGGGGAGGTGCTAATCGGACTCTAGACGCTCAGATCGGATGTTGGAGAGGACTTTTTATCCCTTTTCCAAAGCCGGTAAAGTCAATAGTATAACGCTGCAGACCCGGAGACACCAGTTTCAGGCCGACACCACGTGAAACAGCTGGAAAACTACACGGGCTAAGCTAAAGACAGAAGAAGCAAAGCGGTGGTAGTTTTTAAGTTGGACGAGCGGATTTTAACTGTGTGGAGCAGATCAAGAAAAGCACGTATATTTGTTACTTACATCTTCCTGGAGGGGAAAGTCCTACATCCGAGAATGACCAGCCGCCGGTCGTAACGACGCTCTCAGACGTGGGGTTATCCAGGAGGAGCTGCGGAGGAGAATTAATGCAGGACGCAGCGTTGTTAACGGAGAGTTAGAGGCAGCGGTGTTACCGGAGGCGAGTTAACAAGGAGGCAGCGGTCCAGCTGAACGTCTGGGCCAAACAGCATGTCCGCCCAAACGTCCACGAAAAAGTCTTTTGACCAGAGGTGAGTGGAATATAAAAAGTAGGGACACAAATGATAACCTGACAGTTAAAAAACTACCTTGAGAAAATGTTACTTGAGCACTGTGAGTAATGAACTGGAGCCGTGATGGGAATAATGGCATTTAAAACAACAGCGCTGCTAGCGAGGGTTAGTTTTTACTTTCACTTTCATTTGAGCTAGCGCTTCAGTTCTGGTGATCGATAATTAGCAGGGTCGCCATCAAGAAAAGCTCTCTGGTATGTTTTTTTTTTTGTCAAAAACAATTTCCTCCATTTTATGCCTTCATATCGATGTCAAAACGCTCTGAAACTGTATATTTTCTATTGTTAATGCGGCTTATCAGTATGGCCCTTCCCAGAAGCCTTTGCGTGGTGACGTCAACTGTAGAATACCCTATTGCATTGTACGTAAAAGTTGTGGCAATAAAAGAGTAAAAACTGATAACAATAATTTCCAAAAATGGTTGGAGTGATATTGGACATCTCTACATGTGGATACATTGTTGCCTATCCCCTACTGCACACTGGAAGCATCAGCGGCGCGGAACGGCAGTGGAACGTCGCTGCTTCAAATACAATCCATTATAGTCTGTGGGGGTGATTCAAACCAGCCGCAATGTGGCAATTTTCAGACGTCTGAAAATGAGATCCTAATGATAGAATTGAGTTCTATTTTTGCCACGTGCCACTTCTAGGATGCGTCAGTTTCCGCAGTTTACATAGGGCTAGACAGGAAATCACACTCGGTTTCAATGTAAAATGCCCGGTAATTTCAAAATAAAAGTCTACTCCAGCGATGAGATTTCATATCTATGAAGATTACGTCTATACGTGTGACCTCACGGCTTATTTACTTACCGCATCATTCGAGAAGTGCAGTGGTGTGTTTTTCATGGTATTAAAGGGACACTTTGCAACTTTTTAATATTTTTAAATCATTTTCTTTAGCCAGTATATGCTAAAATGACCCTTTAAAGGGTCAATGAAAGGCCACCCAGCCCCTGTCGCCCCCTGTGGCCAGAATATTCCACTTGCAACTTCACAGTTGCCGGTCCGGTCTGCTGGGAAAAATTCAACTTGACCTACCTGACTGCAGTCTGGTTCCAGCACGTTTTCTGCATGTTTAGATCATGAACACAACTGATTTGTTTGACTTAGTGATGAATAACTCCCGTAGAAACTAACTCCACATCGAGAGGAGCCAGTTGAGGTGGCTCGGGCATCTGATTAGGATGCCTCCTGGACGCCTCCCTGGTGAGGTTTTCCGGGCACGTCCAACCGGGAGGAGACCCAAAGGAAGACCCAGGACACGCTGGAGAGATTATGTCTCTCGGCTGGCCTGGGAACGCCTTGGGATTCCCCCGCTGGCCCAAGTGGCTGGGGAGAGGGAGGTCTGGGCTTCCCTCCTTAAGCTGCTGCCCCCGCGACCCGACTCCGGATAAGCGGGAGAAAATGGATGGATGGATGGAGAAACTAATTAAGGCTGAGGAGACATTTCAGCAGTTAGATTAAGGTGTTAAAAAGACGAACGCGTAGCGAGGAGAGATAAGTTTTACTTTCGGTTTCATCATCGAACACTAGGGGGTGCTAAATACAAGCAAAAACTGACTAGTGTCCCTTTAATCTTGGCAGAGGTAAGGAACAACATTATATATGACATCAAACAGAGATGTCAAACGTGATTTCCTTCTTTTTGGTTTAATGGCGGATGGCATAAACAAATCGTGACCTTTGAAATCTCAAGGGATTTTGAGATCTTGCGAGTCCAGTGAGGAGCGCGGCGGTGAAGCCGCTTCGCGGCTGAGATTCACCCGGTGTTCACTGGCAAGCAGTGAAAATCGCGAGTAAACCGTTCCGCTGCCATTGCCATCACCGTGATGCTGATGTTTTCAGTGTGCAGTAGGCTTATGACCATCAGTCAGCGTATGAATGTATGGGTGAATGACTGTGGTGTAAACATTGCCTTGCAAAATATTAATACCCCTTGAACTTTTACACATTTTGAGGTGTGAATGTTGGTAGAGGTCAGAGGTGCAAAATGGCAGCCTCACTTATTTCAGACTTCCATAAGACAACCATATCTACAAAGTAGCTTCCCATTACCAGAGTGTATGAATAATGGATTAATTGCATAACACTTAGGGTGCCTTCAAAGGCCTATAGAAATCAAATCTAATGTTATTTCATTATTTTTATAGGTGAAGTAGACAAGCTTTAAACATGTTGGACACTGTCTTCTCTCATCAGCTCAAAGGAAAAAGGACAGTCTGTCAGAATCAATGATTTTGGAGCAAGTTAGTGTAAGTGGACAAATTCATGGCAATTCAAATCAGATCATTTTAAACTCAACAACGACTCTTATTTCACAGAGCATTTACATTGACTTTCATGGATTACACACATTTGGGTTATAAATAAACTCAAAAGTGCACTATTATTGCACCCATGCCCAAGTTTATTGGCATAACTACAGTACACAAAGAGTCACTGAGGGGAGCTTAGTAAAATGCTAATAAACTCTAGTTTATACTAAAAAATCATGAATGTTCTCAACTGTTTAGTAATGATGCTCTGAAGACATGATGACGTTTGGAGGCATAAGGGACAGTTCCATCCCACACTGTGCCCTGCTCCCAACCTGCTGCTCAATAGAATGACTTAATCATGTTGAACCAGGACACCTCAATGCAATGCTGGTCTACAAGCTTCCTTTGAAATCCTCTTGTGGTTAGAAACTTTAGTGTGGTCAGCAGATTTAGAAAGTCAGCATTCAGATTCAGAAAATGCTCAGCTGTTTTTTAAGGTGTCCAGACTTTGAATACAACAAAAGACAAAGGAATTTAACAGACAGGGAGGAGCAGAACTTCCAGTTCTTCATTTGATCTTTGAACCTGGTAGGAGCTTCTGGTTTGAGGATCTGATGGCTTAGGTTAAAGTTTAGGACTTATACATAAACTCTGATGATAAAAAGTGTTTGGGTGTATTAGAATGACCTTCAAGTGACATTGATTGGTCAAAAACACCCAAATTCCTCCAGTGTTCATTTTCTTTTTATTTATTTATTTTCTTGAGGGACCGTGTACATTAATGAACATTGTTACAGTAATAATGTAAATACACCTAATTCCAGCTAAGGCTGGTTTAAAATGGCAGTCCCTCCTGCCAGGTATTACAAGCTAAAAACTATATATAAAAAGAAAACCACAGCGTAAGAAACATGATATAAATTCATAATATACCCATAATTATTTGTTTCTGCAGGGTTGATCTGGTAAAAGCCTTTGCTTTAACCACTTTAAGTATTCAAAGTAGGACATTCCCTAATGGTGGTCAGTAACCTGCTCCAGTACTCACATCCTAAAACTGTCAAGACAATGTGACTGAAGGTTGTACGTCGTAGAGGAATTGCACAATCACCCTTTGGCTTCTAGCACTGACCATCTTTGAATAAATTCAATCAAAGGAGCAGAGGTAAAACCATTCAGTTATATGCACCATACATCCCCTTTAAAAATCATATTAATGAAACTCAGTATCCATGAGTTTGTAGGATTTTGCAAATTTGATAGGCAAGGGGTTTCTTGTCAAAAATCTTCAGTACCTTTTTATATAGCAAATTTATGGACCTTATAGTGGATACACATCAGTGACCAGCTAGTTATACAGTAGGATATGTGAGTTAAAATCTTGCCTTGTCAAGTGATAGACTGTTTCTGATATAACTGAAAATTTTTAATTGTTTCTTTTTTTTAACCTGGTGATTAAAGTTGAGTTTTAAAGCAGTTCATACACCAGGACATTTTACAGAGAAAGCTATGTCCAGTTACGTACCATTTAGGAAAACATTTGAGTTAGTCATAGCATGACCTTTTTTGGTAAACATTATACAGACATTATACAGTTTGACTCTATGACAGAAATTAAAAGACCTCTCTGGAGCAAAGATAACACATTCAATGTGTTCAAAGCTAAATTAAACTTGTTATTCTTTAACCAGTAACTTCTGATCTGCTCTTGAGTTGTTCAGACAGTTTGAATGTAAATGGCCTGTATTTATACATCACCTTCAAGAGTCCAAAAACTCCCCAAAGCACTTTACAATACATTAGTCATTCGCCCATATTCACCCACATATGCACACATTCACACACTGGCAGTATAGCCATAGCTGCCCTGGGGCTAACTAGACGTGGAGCTACCATACACACTAGGCTCTGTCAGTTGGTTCCCTCTGACCACCATCATTCTGAAGAACTCAATATCCTTGATGTAGCAGAAGAGCTGAATGTTATCTGCATAAAAATAGGAGATATGACATTGTTTATAATCTGTCCAGCAGGAGGTATATAAAATAAAAATTGTAGTGGGCCCAAAACAGAGACTTGTGACACTCTACAAAGCTGATCGGTGACAAAATCTGGTTTGTACAGACCCAACATATGGTTCCAACATTTGTTGGAAAGGCAAAATCTGAACTAGTCTATTTTGCATTCAATACAAAACCAACATTTATTTGTAACTTATAACTAAATAACTTGTCCAAAAATCTTCACACTAACATCTGCATTAATAAAGAATGTTTTGTTAAGTTGCTTAATCTCATTTTCCTGTTTAGGAAAAAAAGTAGCATGAGTCAATATACAATAAAATCTACAGTATGTTGGCATCATAAGAATTAGGCTGCAGAATCTGAAGAGTGACAATTAGCTTAATAGATTTCCTGAACCAAGGATAGAAAAATGCATAGATCATTGGATTAAGACAAGAGTTGAAATAAAACAGCCAGATCAAAAAGATTGAAATTGTTTCACTGGATAACAACTCCTGCCCTGTAAAAGCAGGAAAGAAATAAGGACAGAAACATCAGAAACACCACCACAACAACACCTAGAGCTGTAGCTGCTTTTCTCTCTGACTTCTTAGCCGTTACAGGAACTGAACCCTGCAGAGTGACAGCTGCAATATGAGACCTCATGGCTCGAGCCTGAGACACCGCTACCACAAATACTCTCATGTACAGAACTATGATGACTGTAATGGGGCCAATAAAGGTTAAAATTACATCAAAAACACCAGTTAAAAACTCTATTAAAAGAACACACTCCCCAACACATGAATTATATCTGTCTGGAAGCCTAAGAAAATCTTTCAGTATCACTCCATTATAGAACACAGAGCAAAGCCAACACAGACACACACAGATTTTTACTCTCCCGTTAGTGACTTTAGTTTGGTAACGCAGAGGGTCACAGACGGCCACATATCGATCAGCTGATATGAGCACCATGTTTCCTACTGAGGCAGAGGTAATAATGAATGATACATAGTTAAACACTCCACATATTAAATTACCCAGAACCCAACAGTCCAACAAGAAGGTCTGAGACAGCCAGAGACAGAATTAAGAGGTTGGTGGGGGTGTGGAGCTGCCTGGAAGGAGACAAAAATAACACTGAACACCAAATGAAGAAAAGTTACTAGTATTCTGTAGCAGCTTGCACACGATAGGGAGAAAGTTGCGAGAATATGATCAAATTATTCCATCATTACATTCACTGGTGGTCATGGCAAGAAATGACCAGTTCACACATGGATTTCCCCTTAAGTAAGTCAGTATTTGTCTTAATATTTATGCCTGAAATGGGAGATAATGGTGATGACCAGCAGATTCAAAGTCACAGTCAGCAATGTGATACAGGACAGAAGAACGTATATTAAAAGGTTCTCGGTCTGTTGCTGCATCAGCTTCTTGCAGGAAGTGTTGAAGAGTTGTGGAAAGCAGAGCTCAGCGCCATTCGGGATCTTCATAATTTGACAGATCAAAGCTGATGAGAGGCTGCTGAACTCTGATAGCACTCCCAACAAAGTTCCATGTGACAAAGCTTACTACCCTCCCTTTTCTAAATAACATTCTGTGATGCAATCACAAGAATAAACCCAACTCACAGTAGGTTCACTGATGAAACCTAACCTTACACAATTATACCTCCACGGGCATTTTGTTCAGTGTTAAATAAGAACACTTATCTTATTTGGTCCATAAAAAACTGGTTTTACACCTGTCTATATAAACATTGTCATTTAGAGATGTTTATTCTATTTTGTGAAGTACTTTATTTTTCCACCCATAATGGGAGGGGTCAGTATGTTTAATATGGAGAGGACATCTTTAACATCTTATCCCTTTATGGTAGTGTTCATTCTGCTCTGAACCTCTTCTCTACAGGGAACCCCTCATCATACCAGCTGTCATTCCAGAAATCCATTGGTACTGAAAATTTTCAGTGTCAAGTCCTGACCTACAGGTTTGCAGCACACAGAGGAAACCCTGTGGACAAGAACATCAAGTTCACCAGGGAGGACGCACACAACAACACACTGCCCTTCTTGGACTGTGCTGTGCAAATTGAAGAGGATGGAAGTCTCAGCATTGAAGTCTACAGGAAACCGACCCACACAGACCAGTATTTGCATTTCGACTCACATCACCCACTGGAGCACAAAATGTCAGTTATCAGGACTCTACACCATCGGGCAGAGAATATCCCCACAAAGACTGAGGGAAAGCAAAAGGAAGAGAAACACGTTAGGAAAGCGCTCCAAAACTGCAGATACCCCAACTGGGCCTTTGTGAAATCAACAAAGAAGTCTAGAAAGGAATCCACAGCAGCAAACAGCATAGAGAAGGACAACAGGCGCAGAGGTACCATCATCCCATATGTGGCAGGAGTCTCTGAGAAACTGAGAAGAATTTTCTCCAAACATAACATCCCTGTAAACTTTAAACCCAACAATACCCTCAAACAGAGGCTGGTCCATCCTAAAGACAAGACACCCAAACAGAAGCAGAGCGGCGTCGTATATGCAGTCCAATGCAGTGAGGACTGTCCAGAGCTTTACATAGGGGAAACTAAACAACAACTACACAAGCGCATGGCACAGCACAGGAGAGCCACCTCTTCAGGCCAAGACTCTGCAGTCCACCTACACCTGAAGGACAAGGGCCACACCTTTGAAGATGACAAAGTCCACATTCTGGACAGAGAAGATAGATGGTTTGAGAGAGGAGTGAAGGAAGCCATCTATGTCAAAATGGAGAAACCATCAAAATAGAGGAGGAGGACTCAGGTTTCACCTTTCCAGCACCTACAATGCAGCTTTTAACCAAGTTCCAAAACAGTTTCAGTCCAGTTCACACCCTCCTGCATCTAATCAAAACAACGACTCACAAACAATAGAAGCTAACGAGGCTAACGACTCATCAAGAGGTAGGGAGGAGGGGCATTCACAGGCAGATGCTGCTCGTTGAGCAACAATAGACAGCTACAGTTTATAAGATCGACCCTCCCATATTCCAGTCAGAATTGACAAAGCTCCTCGGATGAGAAGCGAAACGTCTTCAAGAAACCAAAGAAGTCCAGTTGCCTTCATTTGAACCCCTTGGATTACCATGACCTGGATGACTGAGAACCTTCACCAGCATACCTACTAACTTTAAAATTGTGAATTCTCTGATGAGCAGAGGGTGTCTTCCACACAATCATCTGATAGAAAGTCTGGTGTTAAGCCCATGATTGGCAGCATTGTCTAAGGGTTAAACTGCTTCTCAAACAATGAGCGTATAGTTTTGGGTTATTATGATGCCATTGTGGCCTGCTGGAGGCACCATTGTGGTACCTCCTTAGATTTTTATATGCTATGCCAAACAATTAAAAAGCAACACCACCTTGTAAAACAAGGACACTAAAAGGATATTCAAGTCCACTCTACAAAGGCAGGCAAAAGATGCTTCCAAAAAATGTTAATTTATTAAAACAAAACAAATTAGACCTCAGTAAAAAGAATAAAGGATCTACTAAAACCAATTAAATCTAACTACTAAAATTAATGACTACAAAAACCTAGTCTGAGGCTTACCAGTGGGGACCAGTCAGTAATTGGAAGGCAGAACCCCAATAAAGAAAAATAAACTAGCTCAAAGGAACCCCAAACACTCCTGCTGTCATGATATGATTTCAGCCAAATCGACCGGTTGCTCACAGAAAAAAATCCAAGCTATGAACACTCTACCCTATCTAGGCGGAATAGAGCTGATGCTAGTGTGGAAGGCCTATTAAAATCTTGGTTGAACCACATCAAAGGGAGAGCCAGATGGGTTTATCTGAGCGACCAGTAGTTCTAGCTCAGGTAATGACACTAGCTCAAATGCCCCGAATGTTGTCCGAGAGAGTGTTGGGGCAACACAAGCTGATGGGAAGTCAGGAATCGCAGCTCTAATAGCTGCAACTTTCTCTACAAAAAACTAATGAAATCATCAGAGCATCCATTAGTGGGGGGATATGGATCAGTGTCAGACAAGTCTAGAACAGAGTTCATGCGTGGATTATGAGAATCTGATGCCACCATCAGCAAAAATCTAAATCCTCACATGTTTAACAGCTTCCTGGTATGTAAACAACACATCTCTAAATATTTCACGGGAGATTTGGAGACCATCCCGCCTCCATTTTCTTTCAGCCTTTGTGCAGGCCCGTCTGCAGGTCTGAGTGTGCTCAGATAACCAGGGCTCTGCTCTGAGTCTTGGTATCCTCATCCTCATGGGGGAGGGGGTGTTCCAGAATCATATTACAAATCAAATCAAACTGAAGTTTGACTTCCTCAGTGCTGAGCAGCAATAAGCATGTTTTAATCAGCTTCCAAAGATAAGGCCTCAGCAAACTGTGTAGTCTTAGCATAATTCAGGGGTAGGCAATCCTGGTCCTCAAGTGCCACCAACCACCATGTTTTCATTGCAACACTCCTGATTCAGTGGTTGAATCATTTGTTCAGCAGGTCATCAAGCTCTGCATAAGCCTGTTAATCACCTGGTGATTAAAATCAGGTGTGTTGGAACTGGGCAGCAGTTCCCAGCAAGATAGTGGCACTCGAGGACCAGGATTGCCTACCCCTGGCATAATTTAAAACACGAGAGTGCCTAACATGAGGGACTACCGTCACAGGTTGACTGGGTAAATGAAAATTACATAAAATGGGTGAATGATTAGAAAAACAGGACTCATAGTCTCAACATAGACATTAGGAAGACCAGAAAAGAGCACTAAAGTGTGTCCTTGCTCAGGAGTAGGCCCTACAACCCTCTGCGACAAATTAAAATAATTTAGGAGATCTAACAACTATTTAGCCATTGGCTTATCTGAACAACACACGATTATTAAAATCACCAAGGATTATAACATGGTTGTATTTGAGCATGTTAATCACCAAAAAGTCCCAGAGGTCCTTTCAAAAGTCCACATTTAATTTTGGTGGGCAATAAATCAGCACCACCAGTAGCCAAGTGGAGGGCCAATTTCAAATAAACATGCTTCAAAAGTGGAAGGTAGATCTGGAGGCATAAGCTGTTTACAGTTAAAACACGACTTAAAAATAACAAGTTGTCCACCAACTTGGCCAGATGACTTCGGAACACGCACAATCCACAAGTACTCACTAAAGCACTTGATTCTCCCATAGGAATCCAGGTTTCATTAATGCAAAGAAAGTCCAGGCCCTGTGCAACAAAAAGGTCTTTCAAGATAAAAGTTTTGTTCATTACCGACCTGGCGTTGATCAGATTGAACCAGGCAAGAGATGAAGTGGTCATTTCAGGGCCACCAGCGGCCGCGACCAAGGCGAAGATCGTCTGAGTTCACTCCCCTCCATTGATACCGTGGACCCGGGAGCATTCACAGCCAAACAGCCACCAATTTGAATCCCACCAGCGGGACGAGGTAAGATGGAGCCGGATCCAATAATCGCGACGGTGCCATAAGGTGATGGCTGTGATTAGACAACCCAGTGAGGTCACCGCGGTACTGACGGAGCTTGGCTCGCAGGCTCAGATGCAGTTCACCACGCCTTCCACCATGCCGCCGACGCTACCAACGGAGTGTTGTTTAACTTAACTGCAGCTTTTGACACAGACAATCACAAGGTACTACTAGATTGGTTAGAATATTGGGTAGGGCTTTCTGGTGAAGATCTGCAATGGATAAGGTATTCTCTCTTAAACAGTTCCTTCAGTGTCAGTATGGGTGCTCATTCTTCTGAGTCAGTGCTGGGCCCTTTACAATTTTCTTTTTACTTGCTGCTGTTGGGAATGCTCCAATCAAAACACAATTTCAGATTCCATTTTTATGCAGACGACTGCCAGATTTATTTGCCTTTACAACAGGGGTCTGGTAACATGATTCAGTTACTAATTGCCTTGCTGATATTCAGCTGTGGATAGTTGCTAATTTTTTTTAGATTTAATGGAGCTAAACAAAATGTTGTTTTATGTCCCCTTAATAACTGTCAGCAACATGGTCTCAACCTCTTATCCTTAGCCCCATATGAAAAATCCACAGTCGCGGATCTGGAGGTGAGACTGGATGCTGCTTTGAAACTTTATGCTCAGATTAATGCTTTGACATTGTGCTTTTTTCAGCTCAGAGGCTTAGCTAGGATTAAGCTATTACTTTCAAATTCAAACCCGGACAGCATGATGCATGCTTTTTTTTTGTCCAGGTAAATTCTTGCAGCTCCTCATATGCTGGGTTGACTAAGACCTCAGTGGCAAGGTTGAAATTGTGCAAAATGCCAGATTAATTTGTGGAGCGAAGTGGGAGTATATATATCTCCAGTCCAGGTCTCATTGAACTGGTTGTCTGTACGATACCTGATTTTGTTTGGCAGGTATGGCACCATTCTACCTCTCTTTTCTGGTTTCAAAATACTTTCCTTCAAGGTTCCTTCACTCTTTGGATGCAGTGTTTGTTGTTTACTCCAAGAACAAGATGTAAGTCTTGTGGGGAATGTGCATTAGCAGTGCTCCCTCAGAGGCTTTGGAACCAACTCCCTCTGGGTATTAGAGAGTCAGCTTCCTTACAGAGCTTTAAAGCCAAACTGTTTTTGCACTATGGCTCTTTATCATCTGACTAGCAGGCCTCTGTTTCTATGTTTTAGTTTGTGTCGGTGGGCTATATGGGTGGGTGGGCATGCTATTCCGATGGTTTTAATGGGTTTAATCGTTTAACTTGGTCTTATCTGTTTTTAAATTTGTTAAATGTTTGGTAACACTTTATAATAACTACATCTTATTTAGCCTTAATTACACATGAATAAATATAAGCTATTGACTAATACATTAATTAAAGCTTTGTTTTTAATGATTAGTCCCATGTAAAAACTGTTTGCTCATTTCTTATTAATACTTAATAAACCATTAAAAAATATTTTTAAGCAACTGACTAACACATTAATTAATGCTTAACTTCTAATTACTAGTTTCATGTAAAAGCTGTTTATTTATTGCTTTTTCATACTTAATAAACCACAAACAAAGTTTTTAGTAATGCATTTTTACATTCACTGTTACATGATTTAGATGTGTAATAATGATTAGGAAGTAACTTATACATGTTTTACTAATTCTGCAATGCATTATCAGTTAAGTGGATTTCTAATAGCTAATTAAGCCTATTTTGAGAATATTCCTAAGTGAAGACTATTTATGCTTAATTAAATATTTGTTGACATTTTTATGCTTCCTACAGACCTGGTGTCCTGTGTGTTCCTACTGAAGACAAAGACTTTAATGAAAAAAATAATACATGACACTGGAATGAGGGAAATATTTTTTGTATTTACATTTTGTAAATTTGTATAACATATATAAAATATCAAATATGTTCCTCATCAGCATACAATACATAGCACTGGTTAACACAAAATAATTATAACTAACTAAAATATTTGCATAAGTGCAAGTTACTTAGGCAACAATAAAACAGTATCTCAACAGTGAGCATTTCTCTGTTATAAACAGCATATCCCTGCTTGCATTTTCACGTAAATAAAAAATTATTAAAAATACTAAAGCATAACTAAACGGACAAATAAAATTAATGTTATAATTTAGTCCTGATTTTATCTCTGAAAAACCAAAACACTGACAAATAACAAATAGTTAATTCACAATGTTTTTATGGGTATTGTCTTTATAGTGTACAGCTCTTTGGGCTGCCATGACTGGTAGGTAGGTGTTAGCATAGATATATATAAACACTAGATGGCTCACCTGCACTGTTCGCCAATGGAGTGCGACGTAGCAACGTGGCAGCCATCTTACTTCAGACAACTGCCCCCTTTTGTATCATTGGTGTCAATGGTACATGTACTATTTAAATAACTCTAACTTGCTCAATTTCAACCACTTTTCAAACAGTTTTACTTGCTATAAACGCCAGAGATGTGGCTGTGAAATATGATGGATTTGGCACTTTAATTTAAAAATGTGCAAATATGTTGTATGAAGCCTATGTGTTATAAGGTTTGTAATAATACAAACCGCGTGGTAATCCGTTAATATTTCATCGAGTTACGAGTGTTTTTGTGTAAGCTGTTCACTCACCTTCCATCTGCTACCATTTAGAGCAGAGCGTCTGCTGTCTGAAGTAAGATGGCCGCCGGTTAGCTACGCCCTTGACTCCCGCTTTCACCATCTAGTGTTTATATACATATCTATAGTAGGTGGTAGACTGGTAGTAGGTGATCAATTAATGAATAAATGAAATAAAGTAACAGGAGATGGTCAGCAGTGTTGAAAGCTGCAATCGGGTCCAGAACAGAACATTATCCTGCATCACTGGGAGTCAGAAGGTCATTGGAGATTCTGAGAAAAGCTATTTCAGTACAATAAGCTCTAGAGAAGCCTGAGTAATGTTAGCTGAAACCTTATTTAGGATCTTGGACATAAACTGTAGATGCGGGTGTAGCCTCACGGAGGCCATGGTTTTTCATCCTAAATGAACTAAGTTACACTTTTAACTTACAGGTCATATCAATGCGGTCAAGACACTCTGATAGCGTGTTGCAGGGACAAGTAATCTTTAATCTTGTCCTAAAAGTCCCTAACTTATCCTGCAGCATATCATCAAGATATCATGACGCCAGGATGATGACGCAAAACTTTATATCTTTCTTCTTTGAATAAAGCTTATCTTTCCTGCCTCATAAAAGACTTTATAAGTTATAAGTCATATGTATAATCATACTTGCTGAATTGACAATATGTGAAATCTAATGTCTAATAATCTGTCTCATATAATAATGAATGATGGGGTCACATGTATAACATGAATATGTATTCCTGTAAGGATGTGTGTCATCTTAAATTACACCAAATTAGTATTTGTTGGAGTTAATGTTAATCAGTATATTCACTTTTATATTAATAATATATTATGAATAGTTAACATATCTACTGCACATTAAGTTAATAAGATTTACACCACATTAAGGATGAATCATCTTAAGTGTTTGGGAGGATCTGGTGTCTGAAGGAGTTTGGTAACGCCCACTCTGAGTTGTCCAAATTTGATTTGTTTAAATTGATAAACATGTGACGTGAAAAACTACTGCTTCCCGGAACAGTCCTGCAAGTTTCACTCTGGTCACGGAGCTCCTCTAAGAAAAGCAAAGCTCACAAAAGGAACCATCTCCTCTCTTTTTGACCCCGCGGTCAATCATTTTTTGCAAGCTGCCTCTGATGCAAACAAATCCACCAGCTGCCTGCGGTCACCTGAGGTACCCTGACCAGCGGTTCGTATGCGGGCCAAAGCTACTGTCCAAATACCTTCAGAGGTCCGAGCCGCCGACAGCCTGTCCGTACCGACCTCTCTCTCTGACCCCTGTATCAAACGGGACCTCCACACAAGGTGTAGTAGACTTAAGCCTAATTTATACTTCTCCGTTTTTGTCAGTACGGACGGACGGACCGCCATGATCCGTTGTTGCAAGAGCTCTCCAGCAGGCTTGGAAGGTCGGATGGAGTCGAGCTCTCTTTTCTAAACATCCGTCCAACGAGACGGAGAGCGCAAGCTTATGATTGGTCAGAAAGCCGCTTCTTTAAATACGTCACCAGCTCCGCCATCGCCGCCTCAAAAAATAAAGGAGCCGGCGATATGTAGCGGCAAACATGGAGCAGCTTGAAGAATACCTTGCGGTAAAACTCCGAAAATATGAACGTTTATTCACCCGTGACTGGAGGAGTATAAAGATGCACAGCAAGCGTTTTATTCGTGGACAGAAATGACGGGAAACCTGGTTTAGAGGTGACAAGCACATGAAGAGGTGGAGGAGAATGAGGGACAAGTTTGTCCGTGTTAAAAAGTCTCTTAAATGCAAAAAAGCAGAATATAAACTGCAAATATAAACTGTAAATGCACTATTTTGGACTAGATACATGACAGGATACCCCAGAAAAGTGCTACGCCCTCTGTTGTCCTGGCGGGGAACTGCTTTGCAGCACTCTCCAGGTGATGGAGAAGTTCGAAAGCAAAACGGTTCCGTCAATGCGTGCGTGTCTCTGCCTTGGGGAGCTGACGGAAAAGTATAAATTAGGCTTTACTGCAATCTGGTGTCAAATGGTCTTTATTAATTTGATAATTAGTTAAACCATACAGATTGATTTAACCCAGACATCATGAGATTCTCTGACTCTTAATGTAGATTCAGCTACATAACATTTAGCTTACATTCTATCACTTCATTAATTGTCTCAGTATTTGGCTTTAACCATCATTCATCATCATTTGTCCTGTGTCCTCATTGATTCAGAAATATAGTATTAAATACATTTTTATAACTATTTTCTTGACTCTGTCTGAATTATTCTGAAGTGTGCGGATCACCTATGGTAAAATAACCTAAGGTAATGTTAATTTAACATTCAAAGATCAATAAGGTTAATAATTCATATTTAAATGGAATATTACATCTCATGAATCATTTTATAAATGTGTAGCCCATAGCCCTAACGCTACACGGGTCTGAAGCTGCTATGGAGAGATGGGTCAATATTGGTTTTTATTTTAGAAGCAGGTTGATTGCAGCGTTCTTAAAATAAACAGGGACTTCAATAGAAACTAGAGAAGCGTTAATTTAATTTGACACCAAGTTGGAGAAATACACAACCCTCAAATTTCTGACTGCAGAGTTAAAAGAGGTCATGTAATCCTTTAGATACAGCAGAGGGACATGGGGATGAGTTTGGATGGCCAAGATGGAGACACGGCTTTTGAACAACAGGTCACCAGCTCTCAGTCAGATGGAACCCACAAAAGGACACCAAGCGAGGAGCCCCCAGCCCAACACACCATCACTGCCACAGATATTTACTAGCTAAGATATTTACCAGCTCGACACCAAAGAACCCAGCCCAAAACCCAGCGAGCAGCCATCAAGTTCGGGAGAACCAAGCCAAAATGGCAGAACCCCAAAAACAACCCCTAGTAGTAGCCCAGGAAGGGGCAGGCACCCCTCAGCTGGCATCAAGTGGACCCCATGGTGCATACAACAATAAACCAGCTGCAGGACCAGTCCAATCAAGCAGAGGGCCCACCCACAGACACATCTATTTTAAAGGGGGAGGAGAGACACAAACTAAGTTCATTAAAGACAACTTTGTTCAGAAAGCTGGCAGAGCTCATAAAGCTCCGATCAGCTTTCTCCTCTCTGATTATGGATATTTTGGGTGGAGCTGAACTCTGTTTTCCACAGCTCATCAACACTTCTTGCAAGAAACCCTTGCAGCTTCATTCAGAGAACATTATTATTTATGTGCTGCTGTCATGCATCTCGTTTGTGACCGTGACTCTCAACCTGCTGGTCATCATCTCCATCTCCCACTTCAGGCATAAAGATAAAATTTTGCTGTGTGAATGTACTGAGTATGTTATATATGCTAAATTACATTTCTTGGTTGTACAATAAGTAATACTGATTAAACTTTGTTACCCAAAGTTTGTTATAGGATATGTTTGGAATGTTGTAGATAACACGTGTTAAACATTTTACTTGTTTTGTAGTCAGTGTTGTTTTTCTCTCCTTCCAGGCAGCTCCACACTCCCACCAACTTCTTCCTCTTGTCTCTGGCTGTCTCAGACCTGCTTGTTGGACTCCTGCTGATGCCTTTTCAAATCATGTTGTTAGGAGGATGTTGGTATTTGGGAAACTTTGTGTGCGTAGTTTTTAAATACAACTCTTTTATCATTACCTCTGCCTCAGTAGGAAACATGGTGCTTATATCAGCTGATCGATATGTGGCCATCTGTGACCCTCTGTGTTATCCTTCTAAAGTCACTCAAAAAAGAGTTAAAATGTGTGTGTGTCTGTGTTGGCTTTGCTCAGTGCTGTATAATGGTGTGGTACTAAACCATTTTTTTAAACAACCTGAAGCACATATTTCCTGCATTGGAAAATGCGTAGTTATTCTTGATGTCTTAACAGGAACTTTTGATCTAATATTGACTTTCATTGGCCCCATTACAGTCATCATAGTTCTGTACATGAGAGTATTTGTGGTAGCGGTGTCTCAGGCTCGAGCCATGAGGTCTCATATTGCAGCTGTCACTCTGCAGGGTTCAGCTCCTGTAGCGGCTAAGAAGTCAGAGAGAAAAGCAGCTACAGCTCTTGGTGTTGTTGTGGTGGTGTTCCTAATATGCTTCTTTCCTTATTTTTATACTGTTCTTGCTGGCCAGGATTTTCCATTTGGTAAACTATTTTCAGCTTTTGGAATTTGGCTGCTTTACTTTAACTCTTGTTTAAATCCACTGATATACACATTTTTCTACCCCTGGTTTAGAAAGTCTGTTAGACTCATTGTTACTTTTCAAATCTGTCAACCTTGTTCATCTGATGCCAACATATTGAATGATTTCCCACATCTTTAAAACTGAGAACAGTGTTTTGAAGCTAAATATTCTCACTGTTAATCCTGTTCGCAATGTTAATATTGTATCACATAAGAGTTGCTAAATAAAAATAACTATCTGCTGAACTGAAGTATTGATGCATGTTTTTTCTCAAAATGTAAAGCAATATGAAAGTCAAAACCTCGTCCTCCCTGAATGACCGCTGATGGAAACATAGATTTTGTGTGCATAGAAGAAATTTTAGATCTTTGAATTCAGCTCATGCACAACGAGGGCAAAAAGAAATGTGTTGTGTGATAATTTTGTTGTTATCAATGAGCCGCTAGATCAGGGGTCCTCAACTAAATTTGTTCAAGGGCCAGAGTTTTTTCCAGCAGATAACATGAGGGCCAGATGCTCTTCTAAAATAAAGTTCAAGTATTATTGTTTTTTAATTTATTAATATTTAAAATGGCTTTGTTATCCATCTAAACGGGTTTGAGTCGTGTTTGGAGAACGTAAACAATTATTGATATCCGGATAACATGAAAACATGAATTTTGCTGACAAAGGTCTGGCAGGCCGGATGTGGCCCGCAGACCGCCAGTTGAAGTTCAGTGCCCTAGAACAGGATCAGGTTCTTATCCTTTCAGAAAAAAAAATTGATTAGACTCATATTGAAAGTGTGTGTGTGTGTGTGTGTGTGTGTGTGTGTGTGTGTGTGTGTGTGTGTGTGTGTGTGTGTGTGTGTGTGTGGAGGACCATAAATCAGGTTCTTTTGTTGTTTCTAAATTTGTCTGACTTGCTAATGATTAGCAACAAAAGTGCAAGGAGAAGAAGCATTTTTTTTATTTAACGCCTCTCAAGATTACAATCATGAGACGCTTCACAAGAACAATAAAAATAATAATAAAAAATAGTTAGAAAAAGTAATAAAATGGGAGCGAAACTGAAAAATTAAGATAAAAATGTGAATGAAAATGAAAAAAGAAAAAGGTAATTACGCAATCCTGAAGAAGAGAATTTACAAAAATACCAACATGAAAAGAAGCTACTGAGGAAGCAGAGGATGAACAGAAGGTCACTCAAAAGCCAGCCTGAAAAGGTGAGTCTTTTTGAAGGAGACCACTGAGTTCACTAATCTCAGGCTCAGGGGGAGAGAGTTCCAGAGTCTGGGGGCCACAGCAGCAAATGATCTGTCACCTTTGGTCTTTAGCCTGGTGCGCTGCACAACCAGTAGGCTTTGATCACTGGACCTCAGGGACCTGCTGGGGGTGTAGGGACTGAGAAGATCCCCAATGTATGATGGTGCTTGTCCATGTTAGGCCCTAAAAACCAGAACCAGGATCTTGAAATTAACCCTGAAGTTAACCAGCAGCCAGTGAAGCTGGAAGAGAAGCGGGGTGACACAGTGTTGCGGTTGCCGACTTCCAGGCCCAGTACCTCTGCCAGCGCTGCTCCCTGCTCTGACCTCCAGCACCATGGACAGCGCCCGTGCTGGCTGAGCCTCCCTCCCTCCCTTCTGAGACGCCTCACAGCAGCAGCTGCAGCCGATTAATTGATGAGCTGCTGAGAAGTCAACAGGGCTGCAGTTTCAGTTGTAAAGAAGAACGCAGGGCTGTTTTCTCTCTCCACAATCCTTGTGATTGCGCTAGTGAACGGTTTTTGACAGAACTAGAAAAATTGAACATTTGATTTGGTTTTGGAGTGTTCTTTGGTTTTCATTAATATAGTTCTTCTGTTTGAATTTAGCCATTCTTTGCTTAGTATTTCCTCATTAGGCTGATAACCAGCAGTTTAGGCTTGGATTTAAGTTGTTTTTGGATAAAGTAGCCGTTGGATATTTCTTTTAGAGGATTTATAGGATTTTATTTGAGTTTGTGATCTTTAGGAAGACTCTGGTCTAGTTTGTCTTCTCAGTTTAATCGGTCACCCACTTCGGCATATCCCTGAGGGTTAGTCCCTCAGGTGTTTTGTGTTAATTCCTTGTAGTTGATGTAGATTCCGATAGGACAGTTTCAAGACATTTTTGTCTCCTCCCTTGGTTTGGTTATTCCCCATCAGGGCTGAGACTTTGCCTTTTATCTGTTAAAGCAGCATTCCGCAACTTTGCAGTTATATGGTCTCTGTCGCCCTCTAGAGGCTTGCTGCGTAACGTCACTGTCGTAACATTAAATCTCTCTCTGGGGCATAAGAGGCATGTTTACATTCCTAATGTCAGGCAAAACAACGAAAACAAACTTTTCCACCTCCACACATTGAATAAATAGTTTAATCAGGACTGTATAACAACTTTATGCCTGACCAAACACAAAAACCCCAGTGAAATAATTTATTACTTACCTAGCCATTAGCAGCACAGCTAGGTCAGAGTCCGTAGTTCATGCCTTTCTTTCTAAAAGAGCTCTCCAGCGAGGAAAAGACAGTCCAATAATAACTCTGGTCTTTGCTCTTGCTCTATCACGTTCTTCTTTTCTTTTCCTAGATTCCTCTGATAAGGGATTTCTAGCTTTCTTTGGTGGATCTGCCGCTGCTAAAGAGTGAGTCTACATTATACAATTATGGCAAGCCAAAGGGATAAAAAAAGCGCGTGTTCTAAACTCGCATTATGTCCGCCAAAACGCTCGTTCTAAACGCGCAATTTGGTGGACATAACGCGCGTTTAGAACGCGCGCTTTTTTTATCCCTTTGGCTTGCCATATTTTGCCGTAAAGCAACACCCAGTCAGTACTTCCAGCGGCTACCCGAAGCTCGAAAACTGTATAGTGCAGTAAACAGACGTGGGACCCCCCAACACTATCACAGGTACGAAAATGAACATAATAGATGATAGTATTACGCCAAAACTTTACAAAAAAGCATAATTTTAAGGTGTAAAAGTTGCGGAATGTTGCTTTAATAAACACAGTTTTATTTACAACATCCCCACATTCTCTTTCTTATGTTACCCCCACCTCCTCACAACGACTAACATCGCTAGGGGCGTAACACACGGGTGTGCTTCGACGATTTGGTCAGAAGCCGAGCACAGGCATTCTGAACCATCTATAGACAGTTCAGGGAGGTTTTGCACAGACAAGCTGACCAAGAGAGTCTCTGGCTTTGGGAACTAGCTTTTCTGGTGCACAGATGAGGATCTCAGTCTTGTCATCATTCAGCTGTAGAAAGTTCCCAGTCATCCAGTTTTAATAGTAAACATGTGTGCAACAGCTGCAGCTTAGACATCTCATGGGGCTTAAAGGATGGATGACAGTTGGTTGTCATCGGCATAAAAATGGTAGGAGATTCCTTTAACACTAGAAAACCAGAACAGAAAAGTCTCCTGCATCACTGAGTCAGAAGGTCACTGGAGGTCGTTAGAGACCCTGAGAAGTGCTGTTTCAGTAGAACGAGCTCTACGGAAACCTGACTGGAAACTATCATAGATGCTATGTTCATCAAGAGCAGCTGTGAGTTGTTTAGCCACAACCTTTTCCAAGATCTTGGAGAAGAACAGGAGTTTAGAGATGGGTCTGAAGCTGCTACGAAGAGATGGATCAAGAATGTTTTTTTAAGAAGCGTGTGGATTACAGCATTCTTAGATTATCTCAATTAAATCAAGGACTTGGCCTTCTCTAACTTATCATCTTCATCTTTCAAAGCACGATAGAATATTGTGAAGTATGCATTGTAACTTTAGATTACTCTTGTCTCAGAGAATTATGATGGAGATGACTCACTAGGAGATACTCCCCTCCGTAGATTACTCAGAAGCACTTCACGCCAACATCACATGCTACTATAAGTAACAAGCATCCTGATGCATCTGGAGCCTCTACCAAATGTTTTAGTTCACTGTGATTTGTCTTGACAAGGCCTGTTGCGCCTACTCTAAGTTGACCATTGGTCATCTTTTTACAGCTCTGCTTTTCTCTTTCCTGGCTTGTCCAACATAAAGGATCATATGACTGATAATTGAAAAACAAAATTGATCATAGACCATTGGCCAGAACTGGCATGGTATCAGGCCCTCCATTGGTTGGCCAACATGGAGATGGCTTAATATAGTATTTCTGCTTTTAGCTCAAGCAAGCCCCAAGAGAAAATGCACGAGGCAGTCCCACCTCCCCGGTCTGACTACAGGTTACTGTCTGAGATGATTACATTATAGTTTATTTTTAAAGAGGGAGGAGTGAGATAAGCCAGCTTCATAAATGCCAACTTTGGGCAGAAAGCCACCAGAGCTCAGCAGGCTCTGATCAGCTTTCCACTCTGATTATGGAGATTTTGGATAAAGATGAACTCTGTTTTCCAAAACTCATCAACACTTCCTGCAAGAAACCCTTGCAGCTTCATTCTGAGAACTTTATCCTTTATGTGCTGCTGTCCTGCATTTCGCTTGTGACCATAACTCTCAACCTGCTGGTCATCATCTCCATCTCCCACTTCAGGCATAAAGATAAACTGAAATAATGGATTGAAGTGTTACTGATGTACTGTGTAGTGTATTTCCTGCTGTTTCTAAAATATTTCTTTTGATCAGTTAGTGAATATAATAATATGAATGTTGTAAACTTGTCTTTACAGTAGAACACAAAACTGCTAACACTGTTTTTATCAGCATGATCAATAACAAATCTTTAACTATTAGGTAAAATAACAGTGATTAAACTTTTTACCCAAAGTAAATGCTTTCAGCGGAATTCAAAACTACTTTATTATCACCTGCAGATTTCAGCAGAGCAAAAGGAGTCTCAGTTTTTGGAAACATTGTTGCTTTTCTCTCCTTCCAGGCAGCTCCACACTCCCACCAACCTCCTTCTCTTGTCTCTGGCTGTCTCAGACCTCCTTGTTGGACTCCTGCTGATGCCATTTCAAATCACATTATTAGGAGGATGTTGGTATTTTGGAAACTTTATGTGTGTAGTTGTTAAATACAGCTGTTTTACTTTTACCTCTGCCTCAGTAGGAAACATGGTGCTCATATCAGCTGACCGATATGTGGCCATCTGTTACCCCCTGCATTACCAAACCAAAGTCACTAACAGGAGAATTAAAGTGTGTGTGTGTCTGTGTTGGTTTTGCTCTGTGTTCTATACTGGGGTGATACTGAAAGATTTTTTCAAGGATCCTGATAGATATAACTCCTGTGTTGGTGAGTGTGTACTTTTAGTTGATTTCATGATACAGGCTTTTGATTTAGTGATTACCTTTTTTGGCCCCATTATGCTCATCACCATTCTGTACATGAGAGTATTTGTGGTAGCGGTGTCTCAGGCTCGAGCCATGAGGTCTCATATTGCAGCTGTCACTCTGCAGGGTTCAGCTCCTGTAACGGCTAAGAAGTCAGAGAGAAAAGCAGCTACAGCTCTGGGTGTTGTTGTGGTGGTGTTTCTGATATGTTTCTGTCCTTATTTTTATACTGTTCTTGCTGGCCAGGATTATCTATTTGCTGAAGAAATTCCAGATTTTGGACTTTGGCTGCTTTTTTGTAACTCCTGTATAAATCCACTGATCTACACATTTTTCTACCCCTGGTTTAGAAAGTCTGTTAGACTTATTGTTACTCTTCAAATATTTCAACCTTACTCCTGTGATGTCAACATACTGAAATGATGTTGCAACTCATTATTATTGTTCTAAAATGATGAATATATGAAAATAATAATAAATCAAATGAAAAAACTATTTTTGCTGTTCTCTAATGCATTTTTACATTTTTGAGTGCACATGTTCAAATAAACCTAAACTTAAGCTTAAAAACAACTGATGTAAATTAACAGGACAAAAACAGCAGGCAAATTAAAGAACACTTACAAAACATCATTACCTACAAACCTAAATACAAAAAATAAGTGTTTTAATTGCAGTAATGATGAAATTTAATTAGTTAAAAATATAAAAGTAATAAATTTCAACAACTACAGAAAAAATAAAAACAAAGCTTCTATTTAATGACAAATCTAAGCAGCCAAACAGCCTGCACTGAGTTTGATTTCTCTCAGTTTTCTACCCATGTGATTTTGCAATTTAGAAATGATTACATTGAATACAGTGCATTTTAAATTGTATCTTTTAATCCTATTTTACTTAGCCTGTTCAGGCAAGAAGTTCTGAACTGACTGTGAACGACCAAGCCAAGATCCTATAAGCTAGAAATAGTAGAGACTAACTAATCTCTAATAACAAGTTTTTATGCCTGATGAATCACTACCTCTGCTTTATAAAATGACACAACAGTTTTGTCTGAAGCCTGTAGGGACTGTGTTTTCCTCTAGTGAGCTTTTGTTCAATTAATATAGTTAAAAGTTGAAATACAGGTGAAACTCGAAAAATTTGATTATCGTACAAAAGTCCATTTATTTCAGTAATTAAACGTATACTAAGAGGCCATCTAAAGGTGATAAGCAGAAGAGCTGGAGCACTAAATATTTTAATAGGTGCAGACAGGTCATCTAAAGGCTCAGGAACCCTTTGCAGGTGTTTTAAATTTGGAGTTTTCGTAAGCTGTAAGCCATAATCATCACAATTACACTGAACAAAAATATAAATGCAACACTTTTGTTTTTGCTCCCATTTTTCATGGGCTGAACTCAAACATCTGAAACTTTGTCCACATGCACAAAACACCCATGACTCTCACATATTGTTGTGAAATCTGTCTACATGTGTGTTAGTGAACACTTTTCCTTAAGGTAATCCATCCCACCTCACAGGTGTGGCATATCAAGGAGCTGATTAGACAGCATGAATAATGTACAGGTGTGCCTAAGACCAGTGTTTCCCAACCCTGGTCCTCAGGGCACACTGTCCTGCATGTTTTCCATGTTGCCCTTTCAAACACCAGTGTTTCCCTGCTGCCACACACCTCGTTAAATAACCACTCGTTACAACCAAGGTATGCAGAAGAGCATCTCTGAATTCACAACACGTCGAACTTAAGAAAATATTAACTATAAGATCAGACAAATACAAAAATGTAAAACAGTCAGGGACTGACAAACAATAGACTAGTAGGGCTGCCATCTTGGAGATTACCAGGACTCCCTTGAAAATGAGGTTTTTAATCTCAATGGGACCTTCCTGGTTAAATAAAGAATAAATAAAAAACCTTGAGGCAGATGGGCTACAGCAGCAGAAGACTACACCGGGTGCCACTCCTGTCAACTAAGAACAGGAAACTGAGGCTATAATTCACACAGGCTCACCAAAACTGGACAATAGAAAATTGGAAAAATGTTGCCTGGTCTGATGAGTCTCGATTTCTGCTGCGACATTCGGATGGTAGGGTCAAAATTTGGTGTCAACAACATGAAAGCATGGATCCATCCTGTTTTGTATCAAGGGTTCAGGCTGGTGGTGGTGTAATGGTGTGGGGGACATTTTCTTGGCACACTTTGGGCTCCTTAGTACTAACTGATCATCGTTGCAATACCACGTCTCATCCTTCCAAGCTCGGGTCCTCTACCAGAGGGAGCTTGAGGGTTCTGTGCAGTATCTTAGCTGTTCCTAGAACTGAATTTTTCTGGACTGAGATGTCTGATGTTTTTCCTGTGATCTGCTTTAGCCACTCCTCCAGGTTGGGGGTCACTGCCCCAAGTGCCCCGATGACCACGGGCTCCACTGATGTCTTCACTCTCCAGGCTTTCTCAAGTTTTTCTTTGAGGCCCTGGTACTTCTCTAGTTTCTCGTGTTCCTTTTTCCTGATGTTGCATCACTTGGTATTGCTACATCAACCACAACGGCTGTCCTCTGTTGTTTGTTCACCACAAATGTCTGGTTGGTTCACCATCACCATTTTGTTGGTCTGGATCTGGAAGTCCCACAGGATCTTGGCTCGCTCGTTCTCTACCACCTTAGGGGGTGTTTCCCACTTTGACCTTGGGGCTTCCAGTCCATACTCTGCACAGATGTTCCTGTACACTATGCCAGCCACTTGGTTGTGGTGTTCCATGTATGCTTTCCCTGCCAGCATCTTACACCCTGCAGTTATGTGGTGGATCATCTCAGGGGTCTCTCTGCACAGCCTACACCTTGGGTCATGTCTGGTGTGGTAGATGTTGGCCTCTGTTGCTCTGGTGTTCAGGGCCTGTTCCTGTGCAGCCATGATGAGTGCCTCTGTGCTGTCCTTCAGACCAGCTCTTTCTAGCCATTGGTAGGATTTTTTTCCAGTGGTACATCCCATGTAGGGGTTTGTCCTCCCATGATGGTATTTCCAGCACCTCCTCCTCTGTTCGCCATTGTCTGAGACATTTACTGAGCACGTCATCTGTTGGGACCTTGTCCTTGATGCACTTATGGATCTTGGATGTTTCATCCTGGACAGTGGCTCTCACACTCACTAGCAAGGATGTACCTCAAAGTGCAATATTCAGAGTCCAAAATATTTAATTATCTTTAAATTAAATCACTTCTCAAATTTTGTGAATACATTTTCTGACTTGTTGCCTGAAGATAACAAAAACCTTATAGAACTTGGGTCATAAAGTGCAACAATCAGCCCCAAATGAATTAGTAAAAAACAAAGCAAATAAATGAATAAGTAAATATTGTCGGTGCGACTGTGTGACTAGTGTATTCAGATTTGATTCTTTCCCCGGTTTGTTCCAGTTTATTCCATACTCAGAAATTCTAACTTCCGAGTAGAAATAATGAACTGGAACACCCCCCCCTCCAAGTCAGAGAATGTTTTTTAATCCAACTTTGAGGTTTATTGTAACAGCTCCTTGTAACAATAGTAGCTGTGGTGGAAACGTGTTTATTTTACAAGATAACTTTTAAGGGTGCATCTAAAATCAATGTTTTGGGCAGTTGTATATTTTTCGAGGTCAATGGAACGCACCATGAGGTCTGTCCTCCACAGCATAGAAATTAAAGAGTTGACGATGCACCGACCACTACTCCCTATGGAAGCCGCATTTCCAGGGTCTACTTTTTATAAAGTCCATGGTTCACAGAATGTTTTAGCTGCTTTAGCGTTGTGGAGATCTGGAGCTCATGTTGTACGAGGGAACGCCTTTCATAAACACATTCACACACGCCAGAATGAACGCGCTCATTTTAACATTCATCAGGCAAAATACGAGCAAGTTCAGTTCACGTTCACAAAAAAACGAACAAGTTCACGAACAATCGTTCAATAAGCGCGTTCAGGTACAACACTGACCGCCAGCATTTAAAAGTGACCAAACATCAGCCAGAAAGCAGAGGAACTGAGAAGTGGTCTGTGGCCACCAGCTGCAGAAACACTCCTTTATTGGGGATGTCTTGCTAATTACCTATAATTTCCACCTGTTGTCTATTCCATTTGCACAACAGCAGGTGAAATTGATTGTCAATCAGTGTTGCTTCCTAAGTGGACAGTTTGATTTCACAGAAGTGTGATTGACTTGGAGTCACATTGTGTTGTTTAAGTGTTCCCTTTATTTTTGAGCAGTGTATATTAGTTCCACCTTTTAGGTTCAATTCCTGAAATAAATGAGCTTTTGAACGATATTCAAATTTTACCTTTAGATCTCATTTGGAAATTATTTTTGGAAGTTTAGCTTGACTGTTATTTGAAATTGCACAATGGTAATGATCATTCCCAAAAACAGTATTTGTTAAAAACAGATCTGAAATTCAGCACCCAATAAGGATAACCTCCCCCTGAAACTATAGTCCCAATACATGCATTTTAGGTTTTATTCACTGCACTGTTATCACAAAAACTGTAAGATGCTTTGGATGAAAAGTTTCTTCTAAATAAATAAACAAACATAAACATTATTCAGTTGATGGGTATTTGGCAGTTTGAGTTCTGCTTTATATTTAATTTGTAAGTATTTCATTTTATGGCTTCCCCCATTATCTCCCATTCTCCTGTGTCTCATGCACTCATCAGCTTTGCAAATTCTACTGATTTAATTGTTGTGCTAGTGTGTTTTTTATGTATCTGTTTTTGTCTTGAATACACTGATGGTGCATCCTAGATTTCTTTTTCTTAATTACATAACTGCTAGATTATTGTTCTGCCTCTGCATTCTGGGTCCTAAACCATGAGAATAAACATGCTCCTCCGTTTTATGAAAGACCTCAGTGACAACACTGAATAAGGTAAAATACTCTGACAAATACTGAGCATATGTGTTGATAAATAAGAGAGTCATCTTATTTGTTCTTTAATTTAAATCTGTTGAGTTAAATGGTAAAGAGTTTACAGCGAATGTTTGTGTCCCTTTGAAGGCTTAACGAACATTTCTACAATATACTGGCATCACAGGAATCAGGCTGCAGAATCTGAAGAGTAACAATGTGTTTAAGAGATTTCCTGAACCAAGGATAGAAAAATGCATAGATAATAGGATTCAGACAAGAGTTGAAATAAAACAGCCAGATTCCTAAATTTGAAAATGCTTCACTGGATACCAACTCCTGTCCTGTAAATGCAGGATAATAATAAGGACAAAAACTTAATATAAACACCACCACAACAACACCCAGAGCTGTAGCTGCTTTTCTCTCTGACTTCTTAGCCGTTACAGGAGCTGAACCCTGCAGAGTGACAGCTGCAATATGAGACCTCATGGCTCGAGCCTGAGACACCGCTACCACAAATACTCTCATGTACAGAACTATGATGACTGTAATGGGGCCAATAAAGGTTATAATTAGATCAAAAACACCTATCAAAAACTCAATTAAAAGAACACACTCCCCATAACAGGAATTATAAATGTCTGGATTTTTCAGGTGGTCTTTCAGTATCACTCCATTATAGAACACAGAGCAAAGCCAACACACACACACACAGATTTTTACTCTCCAGTTGGTGACTTTAGTTTGGTAACGCAGAGGGTCACAGATGGCCACATATCGGTCAGCTGAAATGAGCACCATGTTTCCTACTGAGGCAGAGGTAATGATAAATGAAATAAAGTTGAAAAGTGCACACATTACACTTCCTAAAACCCAGCATCCTTCTGTCAGGAGGAGTCGAATTGGCATCAGCAGAAGTCCAACCAAGAAGTCTGAGACAGCCAGTGACAGGAGAAAAATGTTGGTGGGGGTGTGGAGCTGCCTGTGGAAAGAGAAAAGGAGCACATTGTTAAGTATAAAAGAAGCAATGAATAACTAATGCCATCTACACCATTACAAGTGTTGTGTAAATGAGGTACAAAATATGCTTCAACATTCAAAATCACAGTATTAAAATTAAATATCTATAAAAAAATACACAGGAAAAATGCATTACAGTTTTGTAGTACAGTAAATAAAACAAGATACAATTCATATTATTAGTAGTTCACTAACTGAGGAAAGGAAATATATTTGGAAATGCATAAAATGCACTACACATTAACATTTGAATACATTATTTCAATGATTTCAACAATTGTTAGTTATCATATGTCAAAAGCATTAAACAAAACATCATTAACACTTCAATGCATTATTTCAGTATATCTTTATGCCTGAAGTGGGAGATGGAGATGATGACCAGCAGGTTGAGAGTTACGGTCACAAACGAGATGCATGACAGCAGCACATAAATGATAATGTTCTCAGAATGAAGCTGCAAGGATTTCTTGCAGGAAGTGTTGATGAGTTGTGGAAAACAGAGTTCAGCTCCACCCAAAATTGCCATAATTAGACGAAAGCTAATCAGAGCCTCCTGAGCTCTGATGGGTTTCTGCCAAAGTTGTCATTAATGAAGCTATTTTATCTCAAGCCTCCCTCTTTAAAAACACTGATGTAAACATCTCAGTCACTAACCATGTCAATAAGCCTTGGAGATTCAAACTCAGCTCATTTTAAAACGTTCCTCTAAACTACAAATATTTAAAAGAAACAAGCAAAAAATATACAAATCAAAAATATTTGTGATTATTTGATCAATTGAACCAACTGGAGAGCAGTCTTAAGGCTGGTTTATACTTGGTCCGTCTGCGTGAAACGGACGCACGCACCGCCATTTTGCGTCGGCGCAAGGGCTCTCCGACTGGCTCGCGGAGGGTGACGGAGACATGCCCCAAATTTTAAACATCCATCGAAAGTGACAGAGACCGCAAGCTTGTGATTGGTCAGGATGACGCTTCCTGTAACTTCGTCACCAGCACCGCCGTTGCTCCTTTAATAGGTAAAAAAATATTTAGCGGCAGACCCATAATAGACTGAAGAACGCATCGCGGAAAAGTCCGAAAATATGAACGTTTATTCACCCGTGACTGAAGGAGTACAAAATACGGAGCAAACGTGGATGGAAACGACGGGAAACGTGGGTTTAGAGGTGGCGACTGGATGAAGAGGTGGAGGAGAATGAAGGACAAATTAGTCCGTGTTAAAAAGTCTCTGAAATACATTAAAACAATGTAAACATATGAGTAAATACACTATCGTGAACCGTATACATGAGTGTCATGGTGGCAGGATATCACAGAATAGCGCTACGCCCTCTGTTGTCCTGGTGGGGAATTGCTTTGCAGCACTCTGCTGCCTGAACAGAAGTTCGAATGTGAAAACCTTTCAGACGCTCCGTGTGCATCTCTCCGTTGCTGAGCTCACAGAGAGTATAAACCAGCCTTTACCCAGAGTCTAATGCAGAGTTCGATATACACTGCTCACAAAAATTAAAGGAACACTTTAAAGAAACACATTAGATACATCAGATCTCAATATGAAGTTGGATATCTATACAAATAACGACAGGGCAATGTCTTAGGAACAAAAGGATGCCAAGTCTTTTAATGGAAATAAAAGTTGTCAGCCTACAGAGGGCTCAATTTTGTAGACACCCTAAAATCAGAGTGAAATGAAGATGTGGCAGGCTAGTCCATAATTTCAAAAACTTCATTTCTGCAACTCAAAATGCTTTTCAGTATCTTGTGTGGCCCCCACGAGCTTGTGTGCATGCTTGACAACGTCGGGGCCTGTTCTCTTTCATTTCCGTGTCCGTTGAAATTTTAACCAACCGAAAACATTTCTAATAAAGTTCTGATATCAGGCAGGGTGTTATAGCTGAATCTATAACGATCCACCTGTGAAAATACAACTGTAAAGCCTGGGACACACAGGAGACGGACATGCTGCGCCACGGACGCGCTGCGCCACGGAAGCGTCGCGGTTTTGGGAAGTCAAATGGTCACACAGGAAGCGCCGCGCCGCTGAACGCTTCTTGGAAAGTCACGCGATAATCACAACATCACGGCGCGCCGCAGCGCTTGAAATAGAACTGGCGCCTATCTTCAGCGCCTCTGCGCGGACCGGCGCTTCTGGGACGCGACGCTGCGCTCCCCATGTAGCCACTCTCATGGCGTCTAATGGCTTCTTTTTAAAGTGACGGCGTGGGCGTGTCGCGGGCGTGTCGTGGCGCGGGCGTGTCGTGGCGCGGGCGTGTCGCGGCGCGTCAGTCTCCTGTGTGTTCCAGGCTTTAGGCTTGTTTTTGGCACTCAGACATCAATTCTGTTTGCTATACAGCCAAACAGGACATGGGGAAAAAAAAAAAAAAAAGGCCCGGTGAAGACGCTGGGCGGGAACGCTGCCAATTGGTTGTAACTCAGTCGGAAATGATGTCAATTCAGGAGGAAATAGGAAATGCATATATGTGGCAGGAACCGTTATTTAGGAAAACACGAGTTGTTAGAGAGACGAGCGATGGAAGCCATCGCTGCATATAACAACATAGCAAACATAAACATGCCGACTATTGTTTCTTCCTCCATTGCTCCTTCCTACATTGTGTAGATCTTTGTTTACTGCTTTTCATGCGTTTTGCGCTGATTGATGAAGTAACTCACTGCGCAGCGGTCTCGATGTGCGACGTTTCATCAAATTCCTTACAGGGCCAAATATATAAGAAGACAGGACAGCTTAAGAGGACTGGGGCTTCGGATCTCCCAGTCAATTTCACGCTCACAGATTTACCCTGACGTTTCGATAAAGGAAACACACCTATTGTGTGAACATTGGGGGCAGTTCCACTGGATTGGCAGACCAGGGTGGTGATTCCCCTTTTTAAAAAGGAGGACCGCAGGGTGTGTTCCAACTACAGGGGGATCACACTCCTGAGCCTCCCTGGTAAAGTCTTTTCAGGGGTTCTGGGGTAGAGGGTCCATCGGATAGTCAAACTTCGGATTCAGGAGGAACAATGTGGTTTTCGTCCTAATTGTGGAACACTGGAACAGCTCTATAACCTTAGAGGGCTCCTGGAGGGTGCGTGGGAGTTTGCCCAAAAGATTTGGAGAAGGCGTTCGACCGCGTTGATGAGTTTTCAGCTACTTTTTAAAAACAGCAGTATCAAAAGGTCCAACATCAATCACCACTGCTTCCCATAGCTGACAGGGAAACGGCACCAGCAGTATCTTAACAGAACCTGCAGGTTTATCAGTACAACACATTAAAGCTGGTTTGAGCATTGCCAGAATGCACCTTGGAGATTCTGATGTGAAATGGAAAACGTCTTCTGGTCAGATGAGACCAAAATTGAACTTGAGCCTTAATAGACGAGGGCCACTGCCAACTGTTTCTACCTCATTGTCACTTCCACTTCAGATTAGAGAGGCTGCTCCTCCCAAGCTTACACCTCCAGCTAATTCTGTCAAATGGGAGTTAAAGACCCTCAATGGAAAATGTTGAAATCTTCAGGTTGCATCTCCTCTAGAACGCAACCATGGATAGCAAGAATGTTGGTTCATGGTTTGATGTACCTTAAGCCAGTTGATGATGACAAAAACCAGCATGTTAGAGCTGGCCTTATTTACTATATGGCTTTTAATGCAGTTGACTTTGACTTTACTAACAGCAGCTGGTGAGCCAACATGGAGCTAGCTTCCTGTAGCATTTTTGTACTGACCCCGTGTTACATACCAGGCTGTCTAGGGGGCCTGAAGCAACAATGGGGATGCATGTTCAAAATGGTAAAAGTAAAAAACATAATTTATTAACAAACAAAGGTTAATTAAACACAGAACATAGGATAAACCGGCAGGAAAACAGCTCAACACAAACATCTCAGGAGTTATTAGCAAACCTCACTAACTGGTTTCACAACTTTGGGGACACTACCCCAAAGTGAATGCCAAATTAAGTTGACATCACATTACCTCCATACTAGTTAACTCAGTGAAACCCAATAGTCTGCACTTGACAGACATGTTTAAATTCAAAATACCCAAAAGTGTTAACATACAGTTTAGCTAAAACCTTACTCTCTGAGACAAGCTGTTAAAATCAAGAAAACACAGAAAATAAACACCGCCGGGGAAACAACAGGACAGATCTCCTTCCTGTCCTGCCGCTTCCACAACTGAAATCAGGCTGGCTTCTTATAGCAGAGCCAGGCCTGATTACAAGCAGGGACAGCTGGTTCTGCTGAGGTGAGGGCAATCAAGGAGAGCAGTGCCAGGTGCTGCAGCTCTGCTCCCTTACACACAGGGAGAAAAACAGAGAAGGTTAAAAATGACAAAACTCTAAGGCCAAGGGCTGTAACACCCCGGCTTTCCACAGGACATGAAAGCGGCATGCAATGTAATAGCAACATTTTTCCTACAAGCTCATTCCCAACCGGGAGTGATTCTGACACGAAATGGGAGCAAGTGTTCCACACAGCTGATCCCGCAAGGTCACAAAATCACGGGAGAATTGCAACTAGGGATGGGTACCGGAATCGGAACTTTTGAAGGCACCGACCGAATTCCGTAGAACCGACTGACTACCGGTTCACGTGACATAAAACGGTGCCTTGTTTCAGTACCTGACCTTCATAATGAGAACTTGCGAGACAGCAATTTGCCAAGATAGACAGCAGCGCCTGTGTTATAAAGTTAAAGTTAAAGTCCTAAGTATTCATCACACACTGGTGAAATTACATCTCCGCATATGACCCATCCTCATGGTGGGGAGCGGTGAGCTGCAGCTTTGGCCACGCTCGGGAACTATTTGGTGGTTTAACCCCCCAATCCAACCCCTTAGTGCTGAGTGTCAAGCGAGGAGGCATTGGGTCCCATTTTTTCAAAGTCTTTGGTATGAACCCTGATCTCCCAGTGCCGGGGCGGACACTCTACCACTAGGCCACCGGAGCTGGTATGTCGATAAGTGTTCCCCCATTGAGAAGTGTTTCACCAGTGCAAGAGTGTAAAGTCGTCAGTCGCTCCGGGCGAGCTGTAAACAGAGCAAGCAGCATGGCAGAGATGAAGAGCTCTAAAGTTTGGGTCCACTTCACTAAATGGGATGGGTAACTGGGTGATGAAGAAACCAGCGACAACTTTATAAGTTAGTCATCAACATCTTTGTCTGCTCCAGCAGGTAAATAAACTGTTTAACATAACGTTAGCTTGATATTTTAGCTCCTGTTCCGCTAATGGTGCGTTCGCTTTCTCCTCGGAACTTGGAAATTCCCACTAGGAGATAGCGAATGCGCTCTAAAGTTTGGCTTCACTTCACAATATGCGGTGGGTGATTGGGTGATGATGAAACCTAGCCTGGCCTGCCAGACTCACCCTCTGAATTCTTCACAGAGAACTGGTCTGGTAACTCTCCTATTCAAATAACCCCACCCCCTGAGAGTTCAGGCCGAGCCAGTCAGCACTGAGCAGCGTAGTACTTCACACACAACGACGCTCTGTTTCTCATAAACAAGGAAGACGGCATCTGAAGCGGAGTTCGCTGCGGCTCTTTCATCTGTTCTAAATGACTTGGACGTGTCTTTAAAACCACAACAAGAAGGAGCGCTATATGCCTTTCTTCTAAAGAAAGATGTTTGCGCTGTGCTACCCACAGACATATATATGTAGACGCCTCGTGAACTGGCGCTTCCGTAGTGGCCGGCCGCCATCTTAGATGGGTCTCCATTCGCCCCCAGTGCATTAATTTCTACTGAGGAAGGTGCTTACCCAGCTAAAAAACACATATCGTTGTGTCACCTTTACTTGCGCTAATGGAGCAACAAGTAAAAAATGCCGGAAAACTGGGGTTAACTGCCGTGCAGCTCGGCGTGAACAGTGAGAGGGAGATTGTTAGCAGCGCTCCTTTGACGACTACAACTAAAGAACTACAGCATCGCGCGTTAAGTCGTCATTTCTGCCTTCTTTCGGATTGGTTACTTTTGAGCTGGTTAGTCCCGCCCCTCATGGAGCTCGCTGCCTGTGAGTTACCAGACCCTTCCGCTGTTTAGAATAGACAGAGAGGGAGAGTCTGGCAGGCCAGGCTAGATGAAACCAGCGACTAAAGTTTAAGATAACGTTAGCTTGAAAGTTTAGCTAGTTTAGCTTGATAGGGTCTTCAGCTGCTTTTTAAAGGTGACCAGCTTCCTTTAACATTGCTATCAGCTAATGGTGCGTTCACTTTCTCCTTGGAAATTCTGACTTCTGAGTAGGAAAAATCAACTGTTTGAAAAAGAATGGCAAAATGAATGAAAATACACAGTAAATTTCGTTCACCGCAAAGATGTTTGCTTCAGTTTAATTTGCAGTTTATAATACTACAAGGACCCACACATTTGTCCAGAGGGGAAAGGAGAGGAACAGGAGCACATGGAGCTGGGTTTTAATTTCTGCATCATTTAGAAACAGTTGTGGTTAAAGGTTTTCATATTGAAGAATTTTGTACAACACTACAATGATAAAATACAAACAGTTGTATGTTATTTATTGTGATGTTTATCAAATATGGTTATATATTGAAAAAAATTATATTTTTTTATTAAAAAAGAGATTTAAATAATTATTAAACACTCAAAAGTATTGATTACCGTTAAGTACCGGTATCGATTCGTAGGAACCGGGAATTGGTACCGTATCGATTCAGATGTCAAAGGTACCCATCCCTAATTGCAACACCATGCGTGATTTTAGAAGTCCCCATAATGACAAGCAAGGAGGAAGACAGCTGCATGTATCCAAAAAGTCTGTGGTTTATTAGGCCCGAGCAGCGAAAGCGCTGCGAAGGCCTCTTGTTTTCTGTTATGTTTACATTGGCTACAGGGGTTTCAGAGGAAATTACGTACTGCATGTGCCTTTTATTTTAGAAGTTGTGTTACACTGCCTTCGTGATTGACTTCCTGTCTGTCCTGATCTAAACGGCGGAGTTTGACATGTTTCAGAAGCGTAGCATGTAAAAAATAGACTCAAGACGTAATGATACCGTCCCATCGCTTCTGGGACTCGTCCAAAACATTACACATAGCTGCCAGTGGAAAGGACCCTGTCCACTATAATGGCGGCTAATTGCCGCGTAGTAAGTTTCGCTGCCGTTTTGCGCCTATTTCACATCCTGTAGAAAGCCGGGGTGAGAGTGGCCAAGCCCCAGGAGCCAGTGCTGCACCATGAGTCACTTACTGCCTATCTCTCACCCCCTGGTTGAAGTTTGAGATAATTAGATTGCAGTCAAATTTAAAAGAGGGACGAGTGAGATAAACCATCTTCATTCGTGCAAAATGTAGGCAGAAAGCTGCTGGAGCTCAGCAGGCTCCGATTCTCTTTCCATTCTCTAATTATGGAACTTTTTGGTGGAGCTGAACTCTGTTTTCCGCAACTCATTAACACTTCCTGCAAGAAACCCATGCAGCTTTTTTCTGAGAACATTATCATTTATGTGCTGCTGTCATGCATCTCGTTTGTGACCGTAACTCTCAACCTGCTGGTCATCATCTCCATCTCCCACTTCAGGCATAAAGATATACTGAAATAATGCATTGAAGTGTTAATGATGTTTTGTTTAATGCTTTTGACATATGATAACTGATAATTGTTGCCTTTACAATTATTTATCCTGATTGAAAGTTTTTTTTTACCCAAAGTCAGTTATGGGACATGTTAGGAATACTTTAGATTACATTGGTTATAAATTTAACTTATTTTGTCTTCAGTGTTGTTTTTCTCTCCTTCCAGGCAGCTCCACACTCCCACCAACTTCTTCCTCTTGTCTCTGGCTGTCTCAGACCTTTTTGTCGGACTCCTGCTGATGCCATTTCAAATCACATTGTTAGGAGGATGTTGGTATTTGGGAAATGTTATGTGTGTTGTTTTTAAATACAACAGTTTTATTATTACCTCTGCCTCAGTAGGAAACATGGTGCTCATATCAGCTGACCGATATGTGGCCATCTGTGACCCTCTGCATTATCAAACTAAAGTCACTAACAGGAGAGTTAAAATCTGTGTGTGTGTGTGTTGGTTTTGCTCTGTGTTCTATAATGGAGTGATACTGAAGGACCACCTGAAGCATCCAGACAGATATAACTCATGTGTTGGAGAGTGTGTAGCTGTGAGTGATTTTCAAGCTGGTGTTTTTGATCTAATTTTGACCTTTATTGGCCCCATTACTGTCATCATAGTTCTGTACATGAGAGTGTTTGTGGTAGCGGTGTCTCAGGCTCGAGCCATGAGGTCTCATATTGCAGCTGTCACTCTGCAGGGTTCAGTTCCTGTAACGGCTAAGAAGTCAGAGAGAAAAGCAGCTACAGCTCTGGGTGTTGTTGTGGTGGTGTTTCTGATATGTTTCTGTCCGTATTTTTCTAGTGTTCTTGCTGGCCAGGATTTTCCATTTGGCATAGAATTTTCAGATTTTGGACGCTGGCTACTTTTTTTTAACTCCTGTATAAATCCACTGATCTACACATTTTTCTACCCCTGGTTTAGAAACTCTGTTAGACTTATTGTTACTTTTCAAATATTTAAAGCAAGTCAGAGAGGAAAGCAGCTACAGCTCTTGGTGGTGTTATAATTGTGTTTTGGTATTTTTCTGTCCGTTTTTTTTTTTTTTTTTTCATATTTGTGGTTGAGGACATGTCTACAGATGACCAGTTTTCAGTTTTTGGAGTCTGGTTACTTTATTCCAACTCCTGTTTAAATCCATATCTATGCTTTATTCTACCCATGGTTTATACATTTAGAAGTCATTTTCACATGTCAGGTTCTGCATTATAAATTCAATAATTTACACTTATAATAAGGTCTAGTATGTGCATATTGCCCTTCTGTAGATGCATGCTATTTTCACATATATCAGACTGCATGACAGCCTGGCCTCAGACCATGACTACAGTTATAATGTGCATTGGCTCGTTATACAATCAGGCAATAAAAATTATGGACAAGAAGCCAATCTGTTTCCATCATTGCTAAATCCTCAAAACTCATGGGTTGCTAAGCTTTGAAAGCTGCAGGCTAAGCTCATTTTTAGTTGTATGAACAATCTGGCACCTGAACCACTAGAACGTTTGTAATGAGACAAAACAGCAATTGAGTCACCAGAGGTGCCATAACTGCCAGATCACCCACTATAGAACATGGTTTGGTCAGTCATCCTTTTCATACAGAGGTGCTAAAGTCTGGAACTCACTCATTCCATTTATTTATTATGAACAGATAGAACCCCATGTTTTATAGTAAAATGCTTTTAGCCATAGCTAATTTGCAGCATTTGTTCTTCGATGGGCTTTGAAACAAAGTTAAAAAGAACCGAAGACAATATTTGAAACATTAAATAGAGATTCACAATATGTGCAATACAAAATCACAGTAAAAAGTTATCAATCAGCTTTATTTGTATAGCATATTTTAAAACAATCAGAGGTTGACCAAGTGCTTGTCATGTCCTGTGTCCTCGTCTCCCCAGTCTACTCCATACCCAGCTCCCTTGTCTCTTATCCCCCTCTGACATAACATTCAGGTTTCTCAGTTCATCTCTCTCTCCTGTGTCTTTGATTAATCCATTCCATGTGTTCTCCCTCCTCCTAGGTGTCCATCAATTTCCTGCCCCTTAAAGTTCCATTTTGTCCCATTCCCCTTCAGCCATCTTGGTTTACTCTTGTCATTTCTTGTTCCTGGTTTAGTTTAATTCCCCAGCATTCCTTTTAGTTATCCTCCTTTTGTGTCATTGACCCTTTTACCCCTGTGTTTCTCTTGCTGGATTTTCCCCTATGTTCAGTTATGTTTTGTTCATCCCTTTTAGTTTGTTTTACATTTTGATCATGTTCAGTTATCAGATTAGTTCTTAGTCATTTCTTGTTTAGATTTTCAATTATGGTTTTTCCCAAAGCTCTTTGTGTTATCTTGTTCCATTTTGATTATTCGTGTCCCTGTCTTCAGTTATTCTTAGAATAGTTTATTTCTTTCAGCCCTTCATCAATTATCCCTTTTCACATATTTATTTGATTCATGTATTATTCTTAGTCATTCCCTGTTTATGGTTTAGTTGTTTTCCCCTATCTCCTAGTTCAGTTAGTTATTTCTATTGTGTTCTGTTTCCCTTAGTTCAGACTCCTGTTTTACTTTTGTCCTTAGTCATCCTTATTTAGCTTTTCCCTGTTTAGGTATACCTTCAGTATTTAGTTTTAAGGTTCTTGTTAGGGTTCGGTATCTTATTATTTATCTGGTTCAGTCCTGTGTTTTTGTGTTGCCTTCAGTTCCTCAGATTAATACACACACCTGCTCATCATTGTAATCAGTAATCATCACACCTGCTCCCTGTTTCCTCATCACCTCCTCAGCAGTATTTAACCCAGTCATTTTCATAGCTCCTGGTCAATTCCTTGTCTTTCTCTGCATTGCCGTGTTTCTGTGTTTATCTGTATCTCGTGTGCCCCTGATGTTTATGCCTGCCTGCCTGCCTGCCTCTGCCATTAACCACTGCGTAAAATAAAACTTTTTCACATTACCTGGCTGCCTCATGGAGATTCCTGCAATTGGGTCCTACAACAAACTACCACCACGTGACAGAAGGAACCGACCTACCATGGATCCAGCAGTTTATCTCCAGCCAGGATCAACCAATATTTCCTCACCTCCTGCTGACTTCTCTGGTGAAGAGTGTGAGTGTTTGGACTTCATTACCAACTGTTTCCATTCCCTGTCACACTCAAAACTCTCCGATCATGACCGTATTCAAGTCACTAAACTCTATCTTAAAGATAAAGCACTGGACTGGGCCGATTCTTTTTTTAAAACACCCGTGTCACCAACGACATTTTGAAAGATTTTTGTTACATCTGCTTAGAGTTTTTGGTCCCCCTAATGCTCGCTTGGCGGTTCTGACTGGCGAGATTACCTCCATGAATCAGGCTGTTTTATTTACCACCCCTGTTCCTGTTGACCCACCTCCACCAGCTATACAGACTTCCACGTCATCCACTGGTTCCGACAGCGCTACCTCCTCTTCCCTGGTGGGCTGTCTCTCCAAGTCCAGCTTTGAGGGCACCAGGCTGGCGTGGTGTCCTCCAGGGGTGGGCCCACGGCGTTGGGAGCGGGTCCAGGCTGCTCCACCATCTCCTCTACATCCACGCCGGTGCTGTCGGCGCGACGCAGCACCTCCTGGCGCCACCTCCAGCCTTTTGGTGGGTCAGGTCAAGAGGGGTCTTGTGTCTCCGCCTCATGGTCTGCGCTGTGGAGTGGTTGTTGTCCCTCCGGACGCCTCCTCCTTGTCCCTGGAGGGTTTGAGGGGGTTCAGACCGCAACAACGGGGGTCCAGAGTTGTGCTGCCTGTAGGAGAGGCCCCTGCTCCGCGGTCCGGCCTGGAGGTCCCGCCTCCTGTGTCTTCTGTGTCTCCACCACTTGGTTTCCTGTTCGAGGTGTTCCCACCTCCTCCTGGTTTTGAGTCTCCAGTGGCCCCGCCTCCTGTGTCTTCTGTACTTGCTCCCGAGGTTCTGCCTGTCCAAGAGGCTGCGCCCGAGGTCCCGCCTGTCCAAGAGGCTGCGCCCGAGGTCCCGCCTGTCCAAGAGGCTGCGCCCGAGGTCCCGCCTGACGTCCAAGAGGCTGCGCCCGAGGTCCCGCCTGACGTCCAAGAGGCTGCGCCCGAGGTCCCGCCTGACGTCCAAGAGGCTGCGCCCGAGGTCCCGCCTGACGTCCAAGAGGCTGCGCCCGAGGTCCAGCCTGACGTCCAAGAGGCTGCGCCCGAGGTCCAGCCTGACGTCCAAGAGGCTACGCCCGAGGTCCAGCCTGACGTCCCAGAGGCTCCGCCCGAGGTCCCGGAGTCCCCGCCCGAGGTCCCGGAGTCCCCACCTGCTCTCCACCCATTCCTGCTCCTGCGCCCAAGTCCTCTGAGGGTCCACCGGCTTCTGCTCCCGTGTCACAGGCCTCCTGGACAATCTAGGTGCCGGCTCCTGGTTCCTCGTCGCCGGCCTCCCAAAGTCCCATGGTCCCCGCTCCTTCGTCGCCGGCCTCCCAGAGTCCCATGGTCCCCGCTCCTTCGTCGCCGGCCTCCCAGAGTCCCCTGGCCCCCGCTCCTTCGTCGCCGGCCTCCCAGAGTCCCCTGGCCCCCGCTCCTTCGTCGCCGGCCTCCCAGAGTCCCCTGGCCCCCGCTCCTTTGTCGCCGGCCTGCCAGAGTCCCCTGGCCCCTGCTGACTCTTTCTGCTCCTGCTTTCCTGTCGCCAACCTTGTGGACAATTGTGTTTTGTTTAGTCCTTGCCTTTTGGCTTAATCCTATGCCTTTCCTGTTAGTTTCGTTGTTCTGCCTTGTTTTTTTTCCTGCCCATTCTGCTCGCCCTTGTGGTTGTTTTTGGTTTCCCTCCTCGCCCGCCCTTGTGGTTGTTTTTGGTTTCCCTCCTCGCCCGCCCTTGTGGTTGTTTTTGGTTTCCCTCCTCGCCCGCCCTTGTGGTTGTTTTTGGTTTGGTCCCGCCTCCCCCGCCCTTGTGGTTGTGTTTGGTTTGGTCCCGCCTCTCCCGCCCTTGTGGTTGTGTTTGGTTTGGTCCCGCCTCCCCCGCCCTGTGTTTCCTTGTTGTGTGTCTGGTCCCGCCTCCCCCGCCCTGTGTTTCCTTGTCTTGTGTTTTGGTTTTTTCTGTGCATCTGGTAGCCGCCCTTGAGGGGGGGGGGGTACTGTCATGTCCTGTGTCCTCGTCTCCCCAGTCTACTCCATACCCAGCTCCCTTGTCTCTTATCCCCCTCTGACATAACATTCAGGTTTCTCAGTTCATCTCTCTCTCCTGTGTCTTTGATTAATCCATTCCATGTGTTCTCCCTCCTCCTAGGTGTCCATCAATTTCCTGCCCCTTAAAGTTCCATTTTGTCCCATTCCCCTTCAGCCATCTTGGTTTACTCTTGTCATTTCTTGTTCCTGGTTTAGTTTAATTCCCCAGCATTCCTTTTAGTTATCCTCCTTTTGTGTCATTGACCCTTTTACCCCTGTGTTTCTCTTGCTGGATTTTCCCCTATGTTCAGTTATGTTTTGTTCATCCCTTTTAGTTTGTTTTACATTTTGATCATGTTCAGTTATCAGATTAGTTCTTAGTCATTTCTTGTTTAGATTTTCAATTATGGTTTTTCCCAAAGCTCTTTGTGTTATCTTGTTCCATTTTGATTATTCGTGTCCCTGTCTTCAGTTATTCTTAGAATAGTTTATTTCTTTCAGCCCTTCATCAATTATCCCTTTTCACATATTTATTTGATTCATGTATTATTCTTAGTCATTCCCTGTTTATGGGTTAGTTGTTTTCCCCTATCTCCTAGTTCAGTTAGTTATTTCTATTGTGTTCTGTTTCCCTTAGTTCAGACTCCTGTTTTACTTTTGTCCTTAGTCATCCTTATTTAGCTTTTCCCTGTTTAGGTATACCTTCAGTATTTAGTTTTAAGGTTCTTGTTAGGGTTCGGTATCTTATTATTTATCTGGTTCAGTCCTGTGTTTTTGTGTTGCCTTCAGTTCCTCAGATTATTACACACACCTGCTCATCATTGTAATCAGTAATCATCACACCTGCTCCCTGTTTCCTCATCACCTCCTCAGCAGTATTTAACCCAGTCATTTTCATAGCTCCTGGTCAATTCCTTGTCTTTCTCTGCGTTGCCGTGTTTCTGTGTTTATCTGTATCTCGTGTGCCCCTGATGTATATGCCTGCCTCTGCCATTAACCACTGCGTAAAATAAAACTTTTTCACATTACCTGGCTGCCTCATGGAGATTCCTGCAATTGGGTCCTACAACAAACTACCACCACGTGACAGTGCTGTTTAAGAAAAAACACATTAAGGTAAATAAAACAGCAATAAAATAAAAAAACAGCAATGAAAGTAATAATAAAAAGAACAATAACACAATAAAACCAACAGTAAAGCAATAAAACAATAATAAAATACTAAAATAATTCAGAACACTCAAAAGCTAAAGAAAATAGATGTTTTTAAATTAGATTTCTAAATCGCTGTGGAAGGGGAGTCTTTCACCCAAATAGGAAGATTATTCCAAAGTTTTTGGGGCTGCTGCAGCAAATGCCCAATCATCTTTTCTGATGTGCGCAGACATTTAAAAGCAATTGGTTTACTGATCCTAAACACCGAGCGCTATTTTAAGGAGAAAAGAGCTCAGTAATATATGCAGGGCACAGACCATTAAGAGCTTTAAAAGACAAATAGCAAAATCTTAAAAACCATGTAATCTTTGACTGGAAGCCAGTGCAGGGACATTAAAATAGGACTGATGCACTCTCTTTTCTTGGTTCCAGTTACAAGTCTTGCTGCTAAATTTTGCACCAGCTGCAGACGCATCAAGGTGCGCTGGAGTAGACAAAATACAGGGCATTAAAATAATCAAGGCAGGAGGAAATAAGAGCTGTATTTATGGTTTTCAAGTTTTCTCCTTAGTTGAAAAAAGCACAATTTAACTACAGAACTTATCTGTCTTTCAAATAATAATGTAGAATCAAAAATGACCCTGAGATGTTTTGTATATTTGTGAACATGCACTGCTAGATTTTTCAGTTGACTGGTTGATTGACTTGTCATACTCGGTGAACCAAAAAGAGTAATCTCTGTCTTGTCCTCATTTAACTGGAGAAAACAATTGGCCATCCAGCATTTAATATCATGTAAACAAGCATTAATTGAAGTAATGGAGTCTGAATGTCCTAGGTTCAATGGGAGATTGAATTTCCTAGGTTCAATGGGAGATATAATTGTGTATCATCAGCATAACAATGAAAAGAGACATTATATTTTCTAAGAATAGAACCGAGTGGAAGCATGTAGATGGTGAACAAAATAGGACACAAGATTGAGCCTTGGGGAACTCTCCCCCATCTTTATATTCAACTGCAAACCAGAAATGTTCCCACACGGAACATTTGTATGAAGACGGCGCATCTTGAATTGTTTGCCTCCCGTCACATGTCGCCATGGCTAAGTTTCTCTCTGTAGCGCTTGTTTTGCTAAAACTCTCAGCTCAGCTCTCAGTGGGGTGGGTCAAACCTGTGATTGGATATTACTCACGGGTAGGGAGGGGGTCTGCTGTGAGCAGCTTCAGACGAGACTAGAGCGGGCAAACAGAATGAAACCTGTACAGAAGCAAAAATATTAACAATGCGTCTTTGGACCGTGGTCCTAAGACGTATTAGACAGTGAATGGTGTACCGTTAGGGTGACCAGATCCCAACTTGCCAAATGTGGGACAGAGACTACTCAATGTGGGACAACGTAAAATTTGAATGCAATGAGATAAAGTAAAAAAAAAGTCTGTTTTTACTGTTAAATATACATAAAATTGCTATAATTATTTTGATCATATATGTCATGTACTATATATTTGAATTCAACTTGAACAAACAAAGAGCAAAACCTTTTTTTAGTATTTCACAGTTCCTCTCCAGAGTAACTTTAGCTAAATTGATTTGAAACTCATCAATTAATTTTAAAAATATAGACAGGCCCACAATAAAAAAAATGCAGGTGTAAGTGTCACAAGTGCTGGCTGAAGGCTGAGGTGAGGATCCACTCACAGGTGAGAATGACAGGCAGGTTGGTGAAGATGTGCAAAGTCTTTAATAACGCGACAGGGACAATGAACAGACAAACACAGGACTGACAGGGTTTAAATACAAGAGGATCTGGGTGATTAGGAGCAACAAGAGGCAGGTGGGACCAATAATGAACCGATTAGGGGAGACAGGACACAGGTGAGCAGGGAGCTGGAGGACAGAACCTGACAGTCCCAACCCCCCCCCCCCCCCCCCCCCCCCCCCCCCCCCCCCCCCCCCCCCCCCCCCCCCCCCCCCCCNATCTTGGTTTACTCTTGTCATTTCTTGTTCCTGGTTTAGTTTAATTCCCCAGCATTCCTTTTAGTTATCCTCCTTTTGTGTCATTGACCCTTTTACCCCTGTGTTTCTCTTGCTGGATTTTCCCCTATGTTCAGTTATGTTTTGTTCATCCCTTTTAGTTTGTTTTACATTTTGATCATGTTCAGTTATCAGATTAGTTCTTAGTCATTTCTTGTTTAGATTTTCAATTATGGTTTTTCCCAAAGCTCTTTGTGTTATCTTGTTCCATTTTGATTATTCGTGTCCCTGTCTTCAGTTATTCTTAGAATAGTTTATTTCTTTCAGCCCTTCATCAATTATCCCTTTTCACATATTTATTTGATTCATGTATTATTCTTAGTCATTCCCTGTTTATGGGTTAGTTGTTTTCCCCTATCTCCTAGTTCAGTTAGTTATTTCTATTGTGTTCTGTTTCCCTTAGTTCAGACTCCTGTTTTACTTTTGTCCTTAGTCATCCTTATTTAGCTTTTCCCTGTTTAGGTATACCTTCAGTATTTAGTTTTAAGGTTCTTGTTAGGGTTCGGTATCTTATTATTTATCTGGTTCAGTCCTGTGTTTTTGTGTTGCCTTCAGTTCCTCAGATTATTACACACACCTGCTCATCATTGTAATCAGTAATCATCACACCTGCTCCCTGTTTCCTCATCACCTCCTCAGCAGTATTTAACCCAGTCATTTTCATAGCTCCTGGTCAATTCCTTGTCTTTCTCTGCGTTGCCGTGTTTCTGTGTTTATCTGTATCTCGTGTGCCCCTGATGTATATGCCTGCCTCTGCCATTAACCACTGCGTAAAATAAAACTTTTTCACATTACCTGGCTGCCTCATGGAGATTCCTGCAATTGGGTCCTACAACAAACTACCACCACGTGACAGTGCTGTTTAAGAAAAAACACATTAAGGTAAATAAAACAGCAATAAAATAAAAAAACAGCAATGAAAGTAATAATAAAAAGAACAATAACACAATAAAACCAACAGTAAAGCAATAAAACAATAATAAAATACTAAAATAATTCAGAACACTCAAAAGCTAAAGAAAATAGATGTTTTTAAATTAGATTTCTAAATCGCTGTGGAAGGGGAGTCTTTCACCCAAATAGGAAGATTATTCCAAAGTTTTTGGGGCTGCTGCAGCAAATGCCCAATCATCTTTTCTGATGTGCGCAGACATTTAAAAGCAATTGGTTTACTGATCCTAAACACCGAGCGCTATTTTAAGGAGAAAAGAGCTCAGTAATATATGCAGGGCACAGACCATTAAGAGCTTTAAAAGACAAATAGCAAAATCTTAAAAACCATGTAATCTTTGACTGGAAGCCAGTGCAGGGACATTAAAATAGGACTGATGCACTCTCTTTTCTTGGTTCCAGTTACAAGTCTTGCTGCTAAATTTTGCACCAGCTGCAGACGCATCAAGGTGCGCTGGAGTAGACAAAATACAGGGCATTAAAATAATCAAGGCAGGAGGAAATAAGAGCTGTATTTATGGTTTTCAAGTTTTCTCCTTAGTTGAAAAAAGCACAATTTAACTACAGAACTTATCTGTCTTTCAAATAATAATGTAGAATCAAAAATGACCCTGAGATGTTTTGTATATTTGTGAACATGCACTGCTAGATTTTTCAGTTGACTGGTTGATTGACTTGTCATACTCGGTGAACCAAAAAGAGTAATCTCTGTCTTGTCCTCATTTAACTGGAGAAAACAATTGGCCATCCAGCATTTAATATCATGTAAACAAGCATTAATTGAAGTAATGGAGTCTGAATGTCCTAGGTTCAATGGGAGATTGAATTTCCTAGGTTCAATGGGAGATATAATTGTGTATCATCAGCATAACAATGAAAAGAGACATTATATTTTCTAAGAATAGAACCGAGTGGAAGCATGTAGATGGTGAACAAAATAGGACACAAGATTGAGCCTTGGGGAACTCTCCCCCATCTTTATATTCAACTGCAAACCAGAAATGTTCCCACACGGAACATTTGTATGAAGACGGCGCATCTTGAATTGTTTGCCTCCCGTCACATGTCGCCATGGCTAAGTTTCTCTCTGTAGCGCTTGTTTTGCTAAAACTCTCAGCTCAGCTCTCAGTGGGGTGGGTCAAACCTGTGATTGGATATTACTCACGGGTAGGGAGGGGGTCTGCTGTGAGCAGCTTCAGACGAGACTAGAGCGGGCAAACAGAATGAAACCTGTACAGAAGCAAAAATATTAACAATGCGTCTTTGGACCGTGGTCCTAAGACGTATTAGACAGTGAATGGTGTACCGTTAGGGTGACCAGATCCCAACTTGCCAAATGTGGGACAGAGACTACTCAATGTGGGACAACGTAAAATTTGAATGCAATGAGATAAAGTAAAAAAAAAGTCTGTTTTTACTGTTAAATATACATAAAATTGCTATAATTATTTTGATCATATATGTCATGTACTATATATTTGAATTCAACTTGAACAAACAAAGAGCAAAACCTTTTTTTAGTATTTCACAGTTCCTCTCCAGAGTAACTTTAGCTAAATTGATTTGAAACTCATCAATTAATTTTAAAAATATAGACAGGCCCACAATAAAAAAAATGCAGGTGTAAGTGTCACAAGTGCTGGCTGAAGGCTGAGGTGAGGATCCACTCACAGGTGAGAATGACAGGCAGGTTGGTGAAGATGTGCAAAGTCTTTAATAACGCGACAGGGACAATGAACAGACAAACACAGGACTGACAGGGTTTAAATACAAGAGGATCTGGGTGATTAGGAGCAACAAGAGGCAGGTGGGACCAATAATGAACCGATTAGGGGAGACAGGACACAGGTGAGCAGGGAGCTGGAGGACAGAACCTGACAGTCCCAACCCCCCCCCCCCCCCCCCCCCCCCCCTCCCCCCCCCCCCCCCCCCCCCCCCCCCCCCTTAAGGGGCGGCAACGGACGCCCAACGCAGACTTGGACAGACTCTGGGGAGCCTGCGTCTGTGGCACAGGAGCCGACTGGACCTGGGGGGCCTGTGACGTGGGCACAGGAGCTGGGACCTTGAAGACTTGAAGCCCAGAGGCGGAGCCACAGGAGACGTTGGAGGCTCGGCCGCAGGAGACTGGAAGCCTGGAGGCGGAGCCACAGGAGAAGCTGGAGGCTCGGCCGATTGAGACTGGAAACCCGGAGGCGGAGCCACAGGGGACGCTGGAGGTTCGGCCACAGGAGACTGGAAGCTGAGAGGCGGAGCCACAGGTGACGCTGGTGTCTCGGCCGCAGGAGACTGGAAGCAAGGAGGCGAAGCCACAGGAGAAGCTGGAGGCTCGGCCGCAGGAGACTGGAAACCGAGAGGCAGAGCCACAGGGGACGCTGGACGTTCGGCCGCAGGAGACTGGAAGCTGAGAGGCGGAGCCACAGGGGACGCTGGAGGATCGGCCGCAGGAGCCTGGAAGCTGAGAGGCGGAGACACAGGGGACGCTGGAGGATCGGCCGCAGGAGCCTGGAAGCTGAGAGGCGGAGACACAGGGGACGCTGGAGGCTCGGCCACAGGAGACTGGAAACTGGCAGGCGGATCAGGTGGAGCAGCTGGAGGCGGGGCCGCCGAAGACTGGACCGCTGAGGGAGGAGACTGAAATTCTGGTGGAGGCAGGAACACCTCCAACAGGAACCCCTCAGGATGCTGATCATCTGGTGCTGACTGGAGCAAATACAGTTGGGTGCAGCTTGTAGCACGGGGCGGAGAGTGGGTACTGGGCGGGCACAACCAATGACGCCATTTCTTTCCGGAACTGAAGGGGGCGCTGTTTCCTATGTCAACTGCGGTATCTCAGTTTTGTTTTGTTTTGTTTTTGTTAAAACCAACCATTAACTAGTTACAACTAAACTATTTTTTGTTCATTCGTTTTACTTTTATTCCACGTTATTTTCAACACAATATTTTTCAAATATTGTTAAACTAAATGCATTTAAGAAGCAATATATTTTTTCAACAATCGTAGTTCTCATTTCTAGCTTCCGACTCGGAAAAGGGCTAAAGGGCAATTCCAAATGATTTTTCTATTTCCTGAGTCTCTTTACTCAGCTCTAATTTTAAAACTACAATACTTAAACGTTTCAAACCAAGACTAGATTATTCTGCATTAACATCAGTGTCCAAAAACCCCAGTTTGTGATTTATGAACCCTTTACTTAATTTGTGAGTTTATTGAAAAGCATAAGCTGTAGTTTTTGAAATCTTGACCACATTAGAACTGGTCCAGCTCAAAATCGACAATATTTAAACCCTTAAAACGAGACTAGATTATTCTATTAGGGCAAATTAATTTGTGTCAATATTTCTACACTAGATGCAGACATAGGACTGAATTAAAGAAGCCTAAAGCAGTATTAAAGTTTAGACTTGTGTGTTAATGTATGGGTGAGTTAGTGGTTGCTACAATTAAACAGGTTCTAGTTAAACAAAATAAAAAGTGTAAAACTTCAAACACTTTTATTAATCAGCTTTTGTTGTAGTTCAGAGAATTGCAATCTATTTCTGCCCTCAGCTGCAAAAGGAGCTCCTCTCACCCTGCAAGAAAAGATATTCAGTTATGAAGGATGAACCTTTTTCTCATTTTTTTACATGAATAACTATGTTCATCTTTCCTTAGTCACTTATTCTCTTACCTCTCCTCCACCTGGCCACGCTCACTGTGTCTCAGTCTTGGTTTTCCAAACCATTTATCAATTATAAATGACATGTTATATATAATTTTAATGATGGTATTTTTTTTAGAACCATTGTATAATGATGTTTTTTTAAATGTATGTGTGGTTGGCATCAACCATCCTGACTGACAGGGACTGAAGATGGAAACAAATTGGTATATAATCTTGTGTATTTTCAAATGTGTAAAAAAAATGTACAGTACAAATAAACTAGGGCTTCATATAGGTTCTGAGCTGGGCCAGTTCTAATGTGATTCAAATGCAAAAAAGGTGCTGAAACTAGCTTTAATTGGGCCCACTAGTTTATTCTAACAGCATTTTGTCCACCGTGCTCATCTGTCCTCCGTGCTCGCTGACGCTTCTTTGGTGGTTGGGGTGCGCGCTCCACGCGCTCCGGACCTGCGTAAAGTCGCGCCTCCTGGTTTGATTGACTGTTACACCCCCTTCTGGTCTAGGAAGCTCAGGAGGGAGTAACACAGGTAACAAAGTAATAGTGGGACAAACAAAGGATTCTGAAAGGTTTAAATTGGTTTATTTAAACATTTTACTCATGGATATCTCCAATAGTTGGGTAAGTACCTAACGTTAAACAAAAGGCGCCTCCCTATCTACAATAGGGAGGGGTTTCTAACAATACTAAAAAGATAGAAAAAGGCAAAAATATTTCACTCAACTGTCAGATGTCTGAACTAAAGAGGACCAAACGGGCTCCAAACCCTATAAACCACAAGGACTCAGCAAACAAAACACAAACTGCAACCAGTAGTCCTCTAGGTCAAAGCACATGGTCACTTAAGCTTAAGACCACACAAATTTCAGAGGACAACCTATAACTGAGCCCAAAACCGGCTACACCACATAGATTAACTCTACAGCCACAAGAGCAAGCCAAAACAGTTTATCCAGTGCCTGGGAGAACAACAGACTAGCTCTGAGTTCCCCTGATTGTGTGGAGAACTCCTCTCTAAGTAAGGCTGTGTGGCCGATGGGTGATTTGCTGCAGCTGGTGCAGCCAGCAAGGAGGTGCCCCTCTCCCTGGTGCTGAAAGGACTGGCTGGTGTGGAGAAAGCAAAGCAGCAGGCCAGAGCTATCCATGGTGCTGATAGTGAGATCTCTAGTGCGGTGAGCAGGAGGAGAGCCAAGGGACATAACATTGACACCAACAGGCAGCTTTCTCCACACAGTTTATGCATGTTGAAACTCGAAGCAGGAGACTGACAATAATGCGGGACATGAGTCTCAATTTGCGGGATGTGTGAAAAGTGATGAAAATGCGGGACTGTCCCGCACAAAGCGGGACATCTGGTCACCTCCGGTCTTGGACCGAGTATTGTTGCATCCTTACTTCTGTCAGACTACTATTTATAATTTGCCTGATTGTTGGCCCCACAATATCCATTACTTCTTTTGAAAAATGAGTAGGGATGACATCTAAAAGTGAGGTTGTAGAACTGGTGTGTGTGTGTGATAATATCACAAAGAGAACCAAGGTTTACAGGCTGGAAATCACTTAAGTAAGTAAATTTTATTTGTATAGCACTTTTCACAGAAAAAGAATCACAAAGTGCTTCACAAAGATCAACAAAACAAGTCATAAAGTCATCATACAGTGATCTTAAAACAAAACAACAGAATGTCAAAATCAATTTAAATCAGAAAACACAAAATCATAAAATTATAAATGAAAGATGATTATAAATACTAGTTAAAAAGGAATTAAACGCAAAGATGTAACTAAAAGCAGTTTTAAATAAAAAGGGTCTTCAGCTGCTTTCTAAAGATGATCAGACTGTCAGTAACACGTAGGGATAAAGGAAGTTCATTCCAAAGTCGGGGTGCAACAGCCTGGAAAGAGCGATCACCTCGACTTTTCTATTTGGTCTTTGGAACTTCTAGGAGGTTCTGGTTTGTGGACCTGAGGGCTCGGGTTGGAGCATAAGGCTTTAACAGTTCAGTAATATAAGGAGGAGCTTGACCATGTAGAGCCCTGAAAGTTCTAGTCAGGATTCTAAAATGAATTCTAAAGTTAATGGGTAACCAGTGCAGAGACATCAGAATAGGAGTGATGTGAGCTCTTCTGTTTGCTCCAGTTAGGAGCCTCGCTGCAGAGTTCTGGACCAACTGAAGGTGGTCAAGGGCTTTTTTGTTAAAACATGTGAAAAGTGTTTTACAGTAATCTAGACAGGAGGAGATAAAGGCATGGCTAACCATTTCAAGTTCATGCTTTCATACCAACGTTCGCAGTTTGGAGATAAGGGATAAAAACAGTTTCGGACCAGCGTTTTTGAGTGACCTTCAAGAGACATTGATTGGTCAAAGACAACACCCAAATTTCTCATGTTTGACTTGGCAGCAGAAGCTAAATGACCAAGTTGTTGACTAATCAGAGGAGCCATGCTCTCAGGGGCAATGATCAGACATTCAGTCTTTTCAGAGTTTAACTGAAGGAAGTTATTTTCTAGCCAGCTAGTGATTGCTGATAGTTCAGCCAGTTTATAGAACTCAGAATTCTTAAAGGAGCAGTACAGCTGAATGTCATCTGCATATAGGTGATAAGAGACATTGTGAAAAGCATCAATTATCTGTCCAAGAGGGTGTATATATAATAAAAACAGGAGTGAAGATTCTGATGTGAAATGGAAAAAGGTCTTCTGGTCAGATGAGACCAAAATTGAACTTGAGCCTTAATAGACGAGGGCCACTGCCAACTGTTTCTAGCTCACTGTCACTTCCTATTTGTGTTTACAAGGTAGGCCAAGCTTTCTCTCCTTCAACCTTATCCAAATAACTGTTAAAAAAATCAGTTATTCAGTTCTCTTTACCAGCTTGTCCAATATATAGGGCCATAGCACTGATACTGCAAGAACAAAATTGATCATAGACCTTTGCCTAAAGTGGAATGGTATCACCTCTGAGCCCTCTCAATCTTGATATGATGTTACGACCTGGTTTCCCTGCTAATCATAAACAACAATCAAGGTCTGGCACCGAAATCCAAAAAAGTCATTGCTCAGGTTCAAATTAGAGAGGCTGCTCCTCCCAAGCTTACACCTCCAGGTAATTCTGTCAAATGAGAGTTAAAGGCCCTCAATGGAAAATGTTGAAATCTCCTCCAGAACGCAACCATGGACTGCAAAAATGTTGGTTCATGGTTTGATGTACCTTAAGCCAGTTGATGATGACCAAAACCAGCATGTTAGATCACAGGCCTTACCTACCATATGGCTTCTAATGCAGTTGACTTTGACTTTACTAACAGCAGCTGGCGGGCCAACATGGAGCTGGTTTCCTGTAGCATTTTTGTACTGAGAGTGGCCAAGCCCCAGGAGCCAGTGCTGCACCATGAGTCACTTACTGCCTTTCTCTCACCCCCAGGTTGAAGTTTGAGATAATTAGATTGCAGTCAAATTTAAAAGAAGGAGGAGTGAGATAAACCATCTTCATTCATGCAAAATGTAGGCAGAAAGCTGCTGGAGCTCAGCAGGCTCTGATTCTCTTTCCATTCTCTAATTATGGAACTTTTTGGTGGAGCTGAACTCTGTTTTCCACAACTCATTAACACTTCCTGCAAGAAACCCATGCAGCTTTATTCTGACAATATTATCATTTATGTGCTACTGTCATGCATCTCGTTTGTGACCGTAACTCTCAACCTGCTGGTCATCATCTCCATCTCCCACTTCAGGCATAAAGATATACTGAAATAATGCATTGAAGTGTTAATGATGTTTTGTTTAATGCATTTGACATATGATAACTAACAATTGTTGCCTTTACAATTATTTATCCTGATTGATTTTTTTTACTCAAAGTCAGTTATGGGACATGTTAGGAATACTTTAGATTACATTGGTTATAAATTTAACTTATTTTGTCTTCAGTGTTGTTTTTCTCTCCTTCCAGGCAGCTCCACACTCCCACCAACTTCTTCCTCTTGTCTCTGGCTGTCTCAGACCTTTTTGTCGGACTCCTGCTGATGCCATTTCAAATCACATTGTTAGGAGGATGTTGGTATTTGGGAAATATTGTGTGTTTTGTTTTTAAATACAGCTCTTTTATCATTACCTCTGCCTCAGTAGGAAACATGGTACTTATATCAGCTGACCGATATGTGGCCATCTGTGACCCTCTGCATTATCAAACTAAAGTCACTAACAGGAGAGTTAAAATCTGTGTGTGTGTGTGTTGGTTTTGCTCTGTGTTCTATAATGGAGTGATACTGAAGGACCACCTGAAGCATCCAGACAGATATAACTCATGTGTTGGAGAGTGTGTAGCTGTGATTGATTTTCAAGCTGGTGTTTTTGATCTAATTTTGACCTTTATTGGCCCCATTACTGTCATCATAGTTCTGTACATGAGAGTGTTTGTGGTAGCGGTGTCTCAGGCTCGAGCCATGAGGTCTCATATTGCAGCTGTCACTCTGCAGGGTTCAGTTCCTGTAACGGCTAAGAAGTCAGAGAGAAAAGCAGCTACAGCTCTGGGTGTTGTTGTGGTGGTGTTTCTGATATGTTTCTGTCCGTATTTTTCTAGTGTTCTTGCTGGCCAGGATTTTCCATTTGGCATAGAATTTTCAGAATTTGGACGCTGGCTACTTTTTTTTAACTCCTGTATAAATCCACTGATCTACACATTTTTCTACCCCTGGTTTAGAAACTCTGTTAGACTTATTGTTACTTTTCAAATATTTGAACCAAGTCAGAGAGGAAAGCAGCTACAGCTCTTGGTGGTGTTGTAATTGTGTTTCTGGTATGTTTCTGTCCTTATTTTTCCATTTTTGTGGTTGATGACACATCTACAGATGCTCTGTTTTCAGTTTTTGGAGTCTGACTACTTTATTCCAACTCTTGTTTAAATCCATTTATCTATGTTTTATTCTACCCATGGTCATGCATTTAGAAGTCATTTTTACATGTCAGGTTCTGCATTATAAATTCAATAATTTACACTTATAATAAGGTCTAGTATGTGCATATTGCCCTTCTGTAGATGCATGCTATTTTCACATATATCAGACTGCATGACAGCCTGGCCTCAGACCATGACTACAGTTATAATGTGCATTGGCTCGTTATACAATCAGGCAATAAAAATTAAAGACAAGGAGCCAATCTGTTTCCATCATTGCTAAATCCTCAAAACTCATGGGTTGCTAAGCTTTGAAAGCTGCAGGCTAAGCTCATTTTTAATTATATAAACAACCACTTAGTTCATTTGTAATGAAACAAAATTGAGTCATCAGAGGTGCCATAACTGCCAGATCCCCCACTATAGAACAACATTTGGTCATCATCCTTTTCATACAAAGATGTTAAAGTCTGGAACTCATTCATTCATTCATTCATTCATTCATTCATTCATTCATTCATTCATTCATTCATTTCATTTATTTAATAGGGACAGATAGAACATTTGTCCTTAGATACATAGTTAAAAAGAACAGAAAACAATATATACAACATTAAATTAAGATATTCACAATATGTGCAATAAAAATCACAGTAAAAATTTATGACAGCCAGTTTGAGACACACGTAGACACAGAGTGATCACAGCAAAGGAAAGAACATAATAGTTAGAGATGTGTGTGCTGTGCTTCTGCTTGGACAGCCAGGGCTTAGTTTGCTTTTTAAAGAAATTAAAACTGGTGAGAGCCTTCAAATTGATTGGAAAAATATTCCATAGCCCTGCACCTTTCACCAAGAGTGTGGTCCAGGCTAAAGTGGTTTTGAGGTATGACACCTTGCAGTGTCCACAAGAGGCTGCTCTGATGCAAATTGTTAGCTTAGCCACACAGTCATGCTAAGGTTTTGGTACCAACTGAGCTCAAGAACGTGTCTGTATTTTGTTCACCTCTAGGGTTGAATTTTCGCTGAGAAAAAAGCCAAAATTTTACCCACCTGTAATTAGTACAGATGTGTGTGAATGAAGGATAAAGACTATAGATCTGGGTTTTTAATACTGTTACCTTTTGTAATAAATTTCTCATTTCTATTACTGTCTGGATGGTTTCTATTATAAATAAAGTTTTTAATATTGTTAGGATAGTCGTTTGCTATAAATTATTAACACTGGGTAGGATACTTCTATGCAAATTTTGCGTGTTTAGTTTTGTTATAGGACATTTGCTATTTTAAATTCTGTATTTTTTATATTGCTTAATATTATTTTATTATACTGTGTAGAAAAACTGAACCAGGCAAAGGAGTTGCTAATTAGAACTAGCTACTGTACTCTGAATGTGTCGCATCAGCTGCAAATTGCACTATGTTGGACAGCAATGTTACTGTCAAATAAAGATGAAATCAAATCAAATCAATAGTGACACGGCTGTGAAAAATATAAAAAATGTTTTGCCCCTAATAAAATTGCTTGCTTTCTTACTGTTTTGTACTTTAATGAACAGATTATATATTTATATACAGATATATATTTATATATTTTTTTATAAAATAATAATTATATATATATATATATTTTTTTTGTGTGTGTACGGGTTTATGAGTGTGTTTGCATGTGTGTGTGTCTGAATGTGGATCGAAGCTCTCATGTTCACCTCTCCCTAATCCCTTCTTTAATTGTAAACCTGTCATGCTTAGTTGGTTCTATTTCTTTCTTAACTAATATCAAAACCGTAACCAATGGTTAAAGGTCTTCATGCTATTCACCTGAACATTTGTAGTTTACAGTCTAAAACTGATCAATTGAGAGCTTGGCTTTTCTATAACAGTCCCAGTATAATTACCTTATCAGAAACATGGCTTAATTAAACCATTACAGACTATAACATTAAACTTGAAAATGATGTTGTTTGTAGGGCAGATAGAGGATCCAGGGGAGGTGGGGTTGCCACTTATGTCTCCTCTAATCTGAAATCACAAATAATCATACCTGAAGTGAAACCAGTTCATTTTGAAGGTATCTTTATTAAAGTAATTCTGCATGCTAATAAACATTTGATAATTGGCAACATATATTGACCACCTTAATCTCCAAAATCTGTCTGTTAAGAACATTTTAGCTACTGTTTAATCTCTGGGTGACCCAAAGGAAATTATTCTAATGGGGGATTATAATCCACAAGATTCAGTCCTGTGAGTAAAACTCTGCTAGATTGGATACTAGTGACTCACCCAACTAGAAAAATAAAATCTGGTGTCCTTTCTGATTGTTTTAGTGATGATATATTGTGTCTGGAAAATCTCTACACCTCATATTCCTTCTAAACATATTTGGTCATGTAACATGAAAGCGTTTAACAGTGATTTATTTAGGAGGGATTTACAATTGGCCTATTACCTGATGTTGAAGCCGCATGGGAGTTCTTTTATTCTGAATTTACGCAAGTTATAGACAAACATGCCCCTTGGATAAATATTAAAGTTAAAGGTAATCATTTACCTTGGGTAAATGCTTACCTGATTGCTCAACTTAAACTGAGGGATAGGGCTTGAGATCAATACAAGCATACAAAATGTCTTTGTGACTAGGATGAATATATTTTTATTTATTTATTCCTTTTATTTCATTCAATTAAAAAAATACAACAACTACAAAACAATATACATATAAACACAGTACAACTTGAATGAAAGGGAGCAGATGGAAGAAAAAATCTTGTAATTTCTGCCCCTTTTTTTAAACTAAATAACAAACATATCTTTATGCATTCCCTCACAGTTCGTTCAGTCACATATGTCAATTTTATCCACCTAAATTATACACATATCCACTCAACACACTTGATTTGATATATTCTCTAAACACTTTTAGAGTTCTTGATTCTTTCACTTCTCTGTCCAGGCAATTCCATAATTTCACACCATTCACCGAGATACTCATTTCCTTCATTCTTGTCCTAAACATGGGCTTTTTGAAGACTTCAATTCCCTTCAATGAATAATTACTTTCCCTCTTTCCAAATAATTGCTGAAGGTTTTTTGGCAATGTACCTATATTAGCTTTATACATTATATGCAATATTCTCCTGTCGACCAAATCATTAAATTTTATTACCTTATATTTTATAAATAATGGGTTAGATGGAACTCTACTGTGATTATTGTTAATAATTCTTATGGCTCTTTTCTGCAAAATAAACAATGGTTGTGTATAAGTTCTATATGCAGTTCCCCAGATTTCTACACAATAGATTAAGTATGGCAGAATTAGTGCATTGTATAATGATAACAACCCATCGCTATTCAGTAAAAACTTCACACTATGTGATACTGCAATGGCTTTGGACACTTTACCTTTTATATAACCTATATGTGATTTCCAGGTTAGGTAATATAAAAAGCTGAGAAACTTGTGCACAACCCAAACAAGAAACGCTAAAGTCAATTATTACAGGAACACTCCTGAAAATAATATTAATAATCCTAAATAATTCTGGAGGAAAATTAACAACTTAACTGGTAAGTCTGATGAAAGGGAATCAGCTGAGGTGAAAGGCAAAACCTGCAATGGCATGGAAGATGATGAGGATGATGATGATGATGATTCTAAGGCTAGAACCCTCACACCTAAATCCTGTATGTCTTTCCTAAGGTTCTGTCCATTAAAGATGGATCAATAAAATGTAATAATTCATATAAATATGAATTATTAATCTTAATGATCTTTGAATGTTAATTTAACATTAATCTAGGTTCTTTTACCTGAAAGTAATCCACACACTTTAGAATAATTCAGACAGAGTCAAGAAAATAGTTATAAAAAATAAATTTAATACTATATTTCTCAATCAATGATGACACAGGACAATTACTATGAATGATGGTTATTCGAGATACTGAGACAATTAATGAGGTGATGTAGTGCAAGCTAGATGAGGTTGCCTAATCAGCATAAAAGTGTCTTAGATCCTATGATGTCTGGGTTAAATCAAATCTGGATGGTTTAATAAGTTATCCATCCATCCATCCATTTTCTGTAACCGCTTATCCGAGCAGGGTCACGGGGGGGCTGGTGCCTATCTCCAGCAAACAGGCGGGGTTCACCCTGGACAGGTTAGCAGTCCATCGCAGGGCAACACAGAGACACACAGGACAAACAACCACACACACACTTAAGGACAATTTAGAGAGACCAATCAACCGGACAGTCATGTTTTTGGATTGTGGGAGGAAGCCGGAGTACCCGGAGAGAACCCACGCGTGCACAGGGAGAACATGCAAACTCCATGCAGAAAGACCCCAGGCCGGGATGTGAACCCAGAACCTTCTTGCTGCAAGGCAAATGCGCTAACCACTGCTCCACTGTGCAGCCCTAAATTAGTTATCAAATTAATAAAGACCATTTGACACCAGCGTGCAGGGCTACTTCACCTGTGTGCGGAAGTTCCCGGTGACTCAAGGGTCATAGAGGTCGATGCTGACGAGTGTCAGTGAGGAGGCCTCAGGCATGGAGCTGTAGCGGGCCCCGATACGAACCGATGATCTGGGTGACTTCCAGGTGACTGCGTCGTCTGGTGAATTTGGTTTAGCTTAGAGGCAGTTCACAAAAATAGTTGATTTCGATCAAAAAGAAGAGGATGGTTCCTTATATTATTAATTATTAAGCGTTGCTTTTCCCCGGCTGGCCAAACCAAAGAAGCATAGCTTGTTGTCTTAGGTTCACCCTTTGAGAGGAGGTGACCTAGTCAGGACTTGGTTTGTTTCAGGAACTGCAGGAACTCCTTCAGGAATTCCTTTAGGAACTATGTGTTCCAGGCCGGCACGGGAGTTTTATTATTCTAATTGTTTATAAATTTGAGCAAATCAAATTTGGACACATTTAGAGTAGGCGTTACCAAGTTACCTCAGACACGATGTTGTTTCATCAACACTTAAAGATGACTGACTCAGCTTAATGTGGTGTGCATCTTATTAACTTAATGTGAGTGCGAATTAACATTCAAACACAGTACTATTATTAGTAAATGTTTATCTGATGATGATTCACATTATTTGAATGAATCCTAAATGTGTAATTAAAGATATGAAAACAGGAACAACATTCATTTTCTCCATCATTCATTATATTATATGATGATTCACATTTCACATAATGATGATTCAAACAATATGATTATGCATTCAGATTGTATTTGTAAAAGTCTTTCACGAGGCAGGAAAGGTGAACTTTATTCGAGAAAGAGATAGGAAAGGTCTTTGCAGAATTCTTGAGTTTCTTCCTCGAGTCGTGATGTCACCTGCTGGATAAGCTAGCGGCACTTAGACCAAACTAAGAAGCACATGACTCTGGACAGATATCAGAGTCTCTTCTGCAGTCTTGGCATGGTCTGTAAGCAGGGGCGCAACTAGCTACTTTCGGAGGGGTATGCAGACACAAAATGCGCCCCACCCCCCCCAAGCTATTATACCCTACCACAAAGTGTGCACCAGCACCAAAAAGCAGACATGAAAAAAGGTCAGGGAAGTCAAGTCTCAGTAGGGGGTGCGGGAAGAAAATTTTGGACTTTTTATATATAAAAGCATCAGTCTGGTGCATTTTGAGAAAAAAGTAGAGTTACAGGCTGGTGCGTGTACACAGCATTATAATTATATAGTTGAGTTAACAAAGTTATCCTGTCCTTTCTTTAATCCATTTTGAACACCGACTACAGCAAAATCCAGTGATGCATCTGCTCAGTACCAATCAGCTGAGCTCACTACTGAATGTGTGAGTGTGCAGAACTTACAAAACTACGTAACTCTCACAACAATTTAAGGAACAAAGTAGAATGAAGCTGCAGGGCTTTAGGCCCAGGGCAGAGTTTTATGACTCAGACTGACCCACCTTAGATCCTGACCTGTTATTAATATCATGTATTCTTTACACCAATCAGAATATTCTGTTCAGATGTTCACATCCACACCTTTAAAATGAAATGAAATCATTATTAAAATTAAAAATGATTAATATTCCTTTTTCATGAAAAGATTTGGTATCTGTGAACACCAGCTGAATCAGACATTTACTTATTTCTAACAGAGCTGAGCTGTGGGAGAAAATATTCAGGCTTATTTTATCTTATTTTCTATCACCTGTGTGTTTGGTGTATTTATTAACTTACTATTAACTATAAAATGATAAATAACAGGTCACTAGAATCATTTGGGCATAGAAAGTGTTTATAATGAACTAAAGCTTGTTCAGCAGCTCACCTGTTCCTTCCACACTGAGAAATCCTCTCATCAGCAGCAGGTGATCAACAGAGTGTGGCGACTTAACACCGGACCGAAAAAACAAAAAGACTAAAGACACCGACCTCAGACCGGCCCGCCGGGCCCGGGAGATTCCCCGGTCGGGGCCTGATTACTCTTGCCGTCCCTGTTAGACAGGAGCTGCTTATCACGTAACGTAACTCTCACGATGACACCAGAGCTTATTAGCGCGACTAGATTCTACAACGTTTTCATGAATAAACACACAGCTTAATAGATCTGTGGCTTGTGTATAAAACTGTCCACACCTCCAACCGCGCTCCAGCGCATAGTGGGGGCGCACGCATTGGAGCGCTGAGAGAGAGAGAGAGAGAGAGAGAGTGTGTGTGTGTGTGTGTGTGGGGGGGGGTTCCAAATACGGAGGGGCACCTAATCACCAGCGTGTTTATTAGATATAGTTCGCAGATACACAAACGAACAAGTACACACCTGTTATTATGCAGACATAATATTATTTTGCATTATCGCTTTGGCGCCCCCTCCAGCCTGGCGCCCCTATGCGCCGCATACACTGCATACCCACATTTTGCGCCACTGTCTGTAAGTTACAGTGTTACACAGTTCATTTAGGAGAAAAACCATGGATTGATGTCGCTACAAATCCCCCCTCCAAGGTCATGGGGTCACAGGCAAAAGACCCCGAGACGTTGGACCAACCAATAGGCCCTGCGGACTCAGCAGAGGGAGACAAAGTCAGTTCCAAGGCTCCAAAGCAGCAGGAGTGAGGGAAGCAAATCTCACTCAGCAAAACAGTCAACACAACTTGCAATTAGCAGCCAGCAAATTGTATTAGAGCAGCAAACCAGAGTCAGGAGGAGACGCAGGCCAGGACCAGGCGAAGAAGCAGGCCAGAACCAGGCGAACCACTGCGAAGCCGTAAGGAAGCCAGGAGCCAGGAACCCCCACCGCGAGAAGACCAGACCACCAGAGCAGCAGGAGTGAATCCGATGCCAGGAGATGGACGGAGAAGGCAGTGATGTCGTCTCAGCCAACGAGGACCACTGGTAGACTCAGCACATCGTGAAAGAGGACACACACAGGTATCAGGTTCATAGACCCCACCACTGATGTCATAATGGAAAAGAACAAAGCAAAAAAAACCTACATGTACACTATATGTGTGTTGTGTGTATTTTTAACGCTAAGTGTATGTTATGGAGAATACTGAAGGATGTAGATATAGTAAACTGCGTGTATGGAAAACGTGCTGAAAAAACAAATAAACAAAAACCTAGAATAGGAGTAACGTTTATGTTAAAGTGTAAGTGCCACTAAGGAAAATCAAACTTAAAACACTCTAAGAATTCAAGATAATAAAAAAATGAATTTGGATTCATTATAACTACTCTGTAGCAGTCATGAAATCACAGATCTTCAGAAACCCACAGCATGACATCACTACAACCAAGTCTGTACGTTACGATGTAACACATGAATAACATCCATGCACACATCACACACACGAACAGAACTTGGGAAACTCAAACAGAGAACAGAAGACCTGTGAGAAAATCACTCCCCATTCGATGCCATAGAAGTTGAAACTGTTATGTAGAATACTGAAGGGTGCAGAAACATTAAACTGAGTGTATGGAAAATGCGCAGAAATAAACAAATAAAGTAAAAATAACCCTAGAATAGGAGTAATGTTTATGTTTAAGTGTAAATGCAATTAAGGAAGAGCAAATAAAAAGATCAGTGGCTCATAAAAACAACAAAACGATAAACTCTAAAATAAAAAGAGAAAAATATATAAAAGGAAGTGTGTAAACTGAATAAATGTCAGTAGTGGAATAAAATGTAAGGAGAAAGTCTAAGAAGAGAGGTGTTAGAAAATGCACAACGTTAAAATTAGAAGCAACTCAATGTTAGTATTAAAACCTATATGTGTATGTTACACAAAGGGACTAACAGAGGACATGAATTAGTATTGAATCAGGAAATCAAAAAGATTAGAAAATCAAACTTAAAACACTCTCTAAGAATTCAAAATAATAATAAAAAATGAATTTGAATTCATCCTAACTATTCTGTAGCAGTCATGAAATCAGCTGTCATCACAGATCTTCAGAACCCACAGCATGACAGCATCACAACAACCTAGTCTGTACATTACGATAACACATGAATAACATTCATGCACACATCAAACACAATACTATTATTTGTAAATGTTTATCTGATGATGATTAGCATTACTTGAATGAATCCTAAATGTGTAGATAGGAAAGGTCTTTGCAGAATCCTTGAGTTTCTTCCTCGAGTCGTGATGTCACCTGCTGGATAAGCTAGCGGCACTTAGACCAAACTAAGAAGCACATGACTCTGGACAGATATCAGAGTCTCTTCTGCAGCCTTGGTGTGGTCTGTAAGTTAAAATGTTACACAGTTCATTCTAGGAGAAATCATGGATTGATGTCGCTACACTGATAATGCAACTAGCATTATGACAATCAATGATGAAATTATTAATGATCCAGCAGTGATCTCTAATGCATTTAGATGCATTTCACTTTGTCACTGCAGGTACAACCTTTTCATGCAAATTTTAATGTAAACGTTCAGCCTCAGCCTTACAATAGCTCTTTTGAATTCAAATGGGTTAGTTCAGTTGATGTTATGCAGAGTATCAATCAGATGTCTTCCAGCAGTGGATCTGGGCCTGACTAGCTTCAAATATACTTTCATTTCCATTGGCAGAACTTTTTAATATGTCATTTAACACCTGTGAAGTACCACGTGCTTGGAAATGTACCAAAGTTATCCCATTGCACAAAGAAGGTGATATTCAGAACATAAATAATTACAGATCAATATCAATAATTAATAATGTGGTGAAACTTTTTGAGAAAATTATATTCATTCAATTATCTGATTATCTTTCCAAGTACAACTTACTCTCTCAGTGTCAGTCAGGCTTCAGGAAACACTTTTCAACTACCACAGCTCTTCTGAAATTTACAAATGATATGTTTTCTAGTTTTGACAATAATATGTGCACTGGTGCCATCTTCCTAGACCTTACCAAAGCATTTGATCTAGTTGATCATTACCTTCTCCTTGATAAATTATATGCCATTGGCCACTCTAGATCTTCACTTTTATGGTTTATTCCTATCTTCATCATCGTTATCAGTGTGTGTCTTATAAGGGTAGCCAGTCTGACTTTAAAGGTATAGATTAAAGTATTCCTCAAGGTTCATCTCTTGGACATTTATTATTTTCAATTTTCATCAATGACTTTCCTCTCAGTTGTTCAAACTGTGATACTCATCTCTATGCTGATGAAACTATTATTTAATGTGTTAAGCCAAATATCATAGATATAGAAAATGCTTTACAACATGATTTTAATAGTGTCCAGCAATGGCTATCATCCAATAAACTTCTAAAAAAATCAAAACCATACTCCATGCTTTTCCGTAGGAAATCTCCATACTGGAGATTTATGGGGGGGTCGGGTGAACTTTGTGAGCTGGTCCGAGTGTGTATATGTGTGTGGGGGGTTGGTTTGTCATTGTTTTGTTTTTCTTTTGGTGATTATATATTGATTTTTATTATTATGATTTTTTAAAAACATTTCTCTTTCATTACTTGTACTTGCTTATGGCTGTCTTCTGCTGCTTTTTTGTTCTGTTCAAGAGGACCCTCGTGAAAACGAGATGGTACATCTAGTGAGGAAAGTCCTCTTTAAATAAATGTCAAAATAAATAAATAAAATACAGCAAAATTATTTTACATTTTTCTCGCTTTTAATTTATACCGAGGTACCTTTAGAAGTTTTTGAACATTTTAAAACATCTATGAAATATGATGAGTCCCTGATTAGGTACTTGGGAGGAGGCTTCACTTTAATTTAGGGGACACCAATGTAGTAGGTAGTGGGTTAGTTCCTTAGATAACTACCCATTAGTCCCTGATTAAGATTGGTGGGTGTTTTTAACCAGTAACTACTGGTTAACCATCAGTCCCTGATTCAATACTCATTAGCTCCTAAGTCATTCCCTAATAATGAAGCACAGTTTTGTGTCCCTTATTGAAAAGTGTTACCTCCATTTGTTTTGGAGAAAACACTTGTTTTCGTCTCAGCTCTCTAGTTTGTGTGGTTGGTGTGGGAGGTCAGGGACAGGAAAAGATGAGTCAACACTTTCATCAAGAGCTTTAATCAGATCGCTGTGAGGATTCAGCAACCTCTCATTTGCTTTGCTCTCTGATTATGAATACTCTACCTGATGTTGAACTCTGTTTCCCACAACTTCTCAACACTTCCTGCAGGAAGCCACTGCAGCGACATGCTGACAACATTTTTATTAATGTGCTGCTGTCCTGCATATCTTTGTTCACTGTGACTCTCAACCTGCTGGTTATCATCTCTATCTCTCACTTCAGGTACATTTTTAGCTGAGTTTAGGTTTAATGTTTACTTTAACATTTCTATGCTTCTGCTGCAAACCAACAATAAATGTGCGCTACTGTTTAAATCCTGTGCTTTACTGACACTTTATCTTTTCTGCTGTTTTTGAACATTTTTCATGAAATTATAAATTATTGATTGTTAGAGATTGTATGTTTACTTGTCTTTGTGACTTGTAAAGGTAGTAACCCTTAATAAACATAGTAAAACATTTAAAAGATTACATGTAATTTGCTAAAACATTAGGAATTCATTTCATTCACTCATTTTCTGAAGTCAGTCATTCCTGAGCAGTCATAGGGAGCAGCTGTGAATCGGGGAACACACTGAACAAGTCACCAAACTATCACAGGGCCAAAGACAGACAACCATTCACACCCTCACTCAAACCTAGAAAGTATTTAGTCTCCAATTACCTGCAAGTTTTTGGGGAGTGGAAGGAAACTGGAGCACCCAGAGAAGCCACTCATGCATGGGGAGAATAAGCTCTGTGTAGAAAGACTGCAGCCCTGTTTTGAGCCTGTGAACTTTTTGCTGCAAGGCAACAGTGCTGCCAAGTCAGCTTACTTGTTTCAGTGATTTACTTTGTAAAAGATGTTACAAATAAAAATTTAGGTATTTGACAATATGTAATTTTGAAAATAATGTAAAATTTCTCTTCTAGACAGCTTCACACACCCACCAACCTCCTCCTCCTTTCCTTGGCTGTCTCAGACCTCCTTGTTGGACTCCTGCTGATGCCAATTCGCATCCTCCAGAAAGGAGGATGTTGGGCTCTGGGTAGTTTTATGTGTGGAGTGTTTGAATATGTATCTTATATCATTACTTCTGCCTCAGTAGGAAACATGGTGCTCATATCAGCTGACCGTTATGTGGCCATCTGTGACCCTCTGCGTTACCAAACCAAAGTCACTAACAGGAGAGTTAAAATTTGTGTGTGTCTCTGTTGGCTTTGCTCTGTGTTTTATAATGGAGTGATACTGAAGAACCACCTGAATCATCCAGATAGATATAACTCATGTGTTGGGGAGTGCGTACTCTTCATTGAATTTATAACACAAGCTTTTGACGTAATTTTGACCTTTATTGGCCCCATTACAGTCATCATAATTCTGTACATGAGAGTGTTTGTGGTAGCGGTGTCTCAGGCTCGAGCCATGAGGTCTCATATTGCAGCTGTCACTCTGCAGGGTTCAGTTCCTGTAACGGCTAAGAAGTCAGAGAGAAAAGCAGCTACAGCTCTGGGTGTTGTTGTGGTGGTGTTTCTGATATGTTTTTGTCCTTATTTCTTCCCTGCTTTTGTGGGGGAGGACACGTCTACAAATGCTCAGCTTTCAGTTTTTGGAGTCTGGCTACTTTATTCCAACTCCTGTTTAAATCCAATTATCTATGTTTTATTCTACCCATGGTTTAGACGAGCTGTTAAAATCATTTTTACATGTCAGGTTCTACATTATAAATCCCATAATTTAATATAATAGAAAAGTACAGTGATACAGCTGTGAAAAATGAGAACAAAACATTGTTTGCCAATAATAAGAGTGTTGCAGCTCAGAGGGCAGGGATGACCACTGGAGTTGTTTGCTGTTTCAAATGCTTTTATTCTGTAGTCAAATCATCAAAACTTACACACAAACTGCTCCACACATACTCTGTGCCTGAAGTTGCGGTGACTCACCGCTGGTGAGACTGTACTGAAGTCACGTTCAAGGACAATATGTCAAAGCAGTTCTCTGATACGCCAATGGTGCGATTAACGTCATCTTGTAAATATGACTACTCTAACAAATAAACTGTTCACATGAAATATACAACTCAACAGCTACTTTATTGGGTACACCTTGCTAGTACCAGGTTGGACCCTCTTTTGCCTTCAGAACTGCCTTAATCCTTCGTGGCATCGACTCTACAAGTTACTGGAAACATTTCTCAGAGATTTTGGTCCATATTAACATGATAGCATCACGCAGTTGCTGCAGATTTGTCGGCTGCACATCCATGATGTGAATCTCCCGTTCCACCACATCCCAAAGGTGCTCTATTGGATTGACATCTGGTGATTGTGGAGGCCATTTGAGTAAAGTGAACTCATTGTCATGTTCAAGAAACCAGTCTGAGATGATTCGAGCTGTATGCCACGGTGCATTATCCTGCTGGAAGTAGCCATCAGAAGATGGGTACACTGTGGTCATAAAGGGATGGACATGGTCAGCAACAATACTCAGGTAGGCTGTGGCAATGCAACGATGATCAATTAGTACTAAGGGGTCCAAAGTATGCCAAGAAAATGTCCCCCACACCATTACACCACCACATGTTATGACGTGATATTGCTCTCATTTTATTTTGACTTTGTCAGATTCAAGTTATTCCTTTGATCATTGTGGGTTTTTTCTTCATTGACCCAATGGTACCATCAATTTTGTCCACATCTGTGTGTGTGTGTGTGTGTGTGTGTGTGTGTGTGTGTGTGTGTGTGTGTGTGTGTGTGTGTGTGTGTGTGTGTGTGTGTGTGTGTTATCTGGCAACAATTCAGCCTCCTTTCAGTGTGTGATTAATAAATCAGTCTGGAACATATTTATGGGAATTTTCAGTTTTCTACCAAACCCTGGGGTGCCTCTGCAGTATGTCAATACACTCATACTTGATGCCCTCACTTTAGAATGTATTCATTATATTATTGTGTGTATTTCATGTCAGTGAATATCGGTGCTGAATCAGACAATGTGTAACTACTTGTTCAGTCTAATGTGATCTGCTTTTATTTGCCGTAACACCATCCTTGACTTAACTGGTGTTCTGCTCAGTCAAAATTTAGGCTCCCCACATGGGGCTTGAAACTCCATAATGTCAATGCACAGATCACAGTCTGATGTAAGACAATAATAACCCAGAGATATGCTCCACCAAACTGGTTAAAGGAGTCATCACCTGAAATTTTTATTTTTCCACTTGAAAAAGTTTATATAATGGCTTCCTAATGATATTTCACTGGCCAAAAAGCCGATATTTAACATTGACGCATTTGTTTACTCTTGCCTTCTTCAACCAGCTCACATGCACCCCACGAGCACGCGCATTCCAAAATGAGAACTTGAGCTCTGGCCTATATGTCGTCACATAGGCCAGATATAACCAAATATGAGGCCAGCAGCGAACAAACCAGCACAACAAAGCTCATTTTATAACGTGAAATGCATAAATTATGTCTTACCGCTGCTGATCCATGTTACGGGGGAAAAAAAGTCCACTCGGTTTGTGTATTCAATCTTCACAACAGCATGATAAGCCGATGCCAGGCTGTTTAGCTTGCTTTGTCCAATCTAGACTGTTTACAGATCTCCAATGTCGTGTCCCATCATTTTCCGGTTTACGACGCTTCGCTGAAAAAAAACCTCAACAACAAGTGAGGAAGCCATTACGCACGAGGCGAGGCTCGGGCTCATACTGTTGGATCCCGTAGGTCACTGCCAGGTCACACCCGGCACAGGCCCGACAGAGCCCAAGAGCCCAGGCCTCACCAGGAGCGAGCCAGTAGATGTCACAATACCCAGCCCCCGACAGGAGAGCTGCAAATACACAGGCAGAATGAGGCACTACCCACCAGCAGGAAATGTGGCAAGGGGAGGATAGGCCAAAGATGTTTTAGTGCTAAAAGGTGTCCCAGGAGAGGAGGGGAGTCCAATACCCTACATGACAAACAGACAGGACTAGACAGAACTAATCATTACTTACTCAGTACTTACCCATTACCTACTACTTTTGTGGCTCCTATAGTAAAGTGAAGCCTCCTCCCAAGTACCTATTGAGGAATAAATCATTACTTACTCAGTAACTAACCATTAACTACTATTTTTTTATTATCCAATCTTGACAAATCACTGATTTCTTAAAAATAGAAAAAAAATAAATGAATAAATCAACCTTTTTTTTATTATGACTTAATGAATATAGCTATCTAATGTCCAAAAAGTATTCAGGACAGAGGAGAATTGCAGAAGAAGTTTTTATTATTGAGAATGTATACTTTCATTCATTCACTGAATCACACACACGCACGCACGCACGCACGCACGCACGCACGCACGCACGCACACACGCACGCACGCACGCACGCACGCACGCACGCACGCACGCACGCACACTACCAATAAAATACAGCAAAAATGTTTAACATTTTTCTCACTTTTAATTTATACTGAGGAACCTTTAGAAGTTTTTAAACATCTTTGAAATATAATTAGTTCCTGATTAGGTACTTGGGAGGAGGCTTCACTTTACCTTAGGGGACACCAGTGTAGTAGGTAGTGGGTTAGTTCTTTAAATAACTACCCATTAGTCCCTGATTAAGATTGGTGGGTGTTTTTAACCAGTAACTACTGGTAAACTACCCATAAGTCCCTGATTCAATACTCATTACCTCCTAAGTCACTCCCAAGTAATGAAGCACAGTTATGTGACCCTTATTAAAAAGCGTTACCTCCATTTGTTTTGGAGAAAACACTTGTTTTCGTCTCAGCTCTCTAGTTTGTGTGGTTGGTGTGGGAGGTCAGGGACAGGAAAAGATGAGTCAACACTTTCATCATGAGCTTTAATCAGATCGCTGTGAGGATTCAGCAGCCTCTCATTTGCTTTGCTCTCTGATTATGAATACTCTACCTGATGTTGAACTCTGTTTCCCACAACTTCTCAACACTTCCTGCAGGAAGCCACTGCAGCGACATGCTGACAACATTTTTATTAATGTGCTGCTGTCCTGCATATCTTTGTTCACTGTGACTCTCAACCTGCTGGTTATCATCTCTATCTCTCACTTCAGGTACATTTTTAGCTGAGTTTAGGTTTAATGTTTACTTTAACATTTCTATGCTTCGGCTGCAAACCAACAATAAATGTGCGCTACTGTTTAAATCCTGTGCTTTACTGACACTTTATCTTTTCTGCTGTTTTTGAACATTTTTCATGAAATTATAAATTATTGATTGTTAGAGATTGTATGTTTACTTGTCTTTGTGACTTGTAAAGGTAGTAACCCTTAATAAACATAGTAAAACATTTAAAAGATTACATGTAATTTGCTAAAACATTAGGAATTCATTTCATTCACTCATTTTCTGAAGTCAGTCATTCCTGAGCAGTCATAGGGAGCAGCTGTGAATCGGGGAACACACTGAACAAGTCACCAAACTATCACAGGGCCAAAGACAGACAACCATTCACACCCTCACTCAAACCTAGAAAGTATTTAGTCTCCAATTACCTGCAAGTTTTTGGGGAGTGGAAGGAAACTGGAGCACCCAGAGAAGCCACTCATGCATGGGGAGAATAAGCTCTGTGTAGAAAGACTGCAGCCCTGTTTTGAGCCTGTGAACTTTTTGCTGCAAGGCAACAGTGCTGCCAAGTCAGCTTACTTGTTTCAGTGATTTACTTTGTAAAAGATGTTACAAATAAAAATTTAGGTATTTGACAATATGTAATTTTGAAAATAATGTAAAATTTCTCTTCTAGACAGCTTCACACACCCACCAACCTCCTCCTCCTTTCCTTGGCTGTCTCAGACCTCCTTGTTGGACTCCTGCTGATGCCAATTCGCATCCTCCAGAAAGGAGGATGTTGGGCTCTGGGTAGTTTTATGTGTGGAGTGTTTAACTGTGTATCTTTTATCATTACTTCTGCCTCAGTAGGAAACATGGTGCTCATATCAGCTGACCGTTATGTGGCCATCTGTGACCCTCTGCGTTACCAAACCAAAGTCACTAACAGGAGAGTTAAAATCTGTGTGTGTCTCTGTTGGCTTTGCTCTGTGTTTTATAATGGAGTGATACTGAAAGATTTTCTAAGGTATCCAGATAAATATAATTCATGTGTTGGGGAGTGTGTACTCCTAATTGAATTTATAACACAAGCTTTTGATGTAATTATAACCTTTATTGGCCCCATTACAGTCATCATAGTTCTGTACATGAGAGTATTTGTGGTAGCGGTGTCTCAGGCTCGAGCCATGAGGTCTCATATTGCAGCTGTCACTCTGCAGGGTTCAGCTTCTGTAACGGCTAAGAAGTCAGAGAGAAAAGCAGCTACAGCTCTGGGTGTTGTTGTGGTGGTGTTTCTGATATGTTTCTGTCCTTATTTCTTCCCTGCTTTTGTGGGGGAGGACATGTCTACAAATGCTCAGCTTTCAGTTTTTGGAGTCTGGCTACTTTATTCCAACTCCTGTTTAAATCCAATTATCTATGTTTTATTCTACCCATGGTTTAGACGAGCTGTTAAAATCATTTTTACATGTCAGGTTCTACATTATAAATCCCATGATTTACTTTAATAGAAAAGTACAGTGACACAGCTGTGAAAAATGAGAACAAAACATTGATTGCCAATAAGATAATTGCTTTATTACTGTTTTAATAATGTCTTTTAATAAACAGATTTGGACATATATAGGAGGAAACTTATCTCTGCCTGTTCCAAAACAATCTTATGAGAATCTTGTGCCCTTGGAGCCGCAGAGAAAACCCCCAACAGAAGGAATCTAGACAGACGCTGTGAACCCCCCCACCCCCCACAGCCTGGTTGGAACTATGTACTGGTAAAGGCCATGAAACTGTCTAGGAGTCAATGCATCCTCCAACCCCCTCAGAACCTCCCACCCGCCTCATTGATGCTGCGCACTGGACTCTCTGTA